>JAIPRN010000150.1:0-117007 GCA_025469175.1 Geopemphigus sp. TES_GeoC_2020
CTATCCCCACGGTGTTTTACCTCGCCCCCCCCCCCCCCGTACATCGAATCCGATTCACAATAATCCTCACCACTTTTTAAAAACTATCACGTGAATGGTGCGCGGTGACAGGACAATACCCTGCCACGGGGCAACCGTTTACATCATCCGCGCGAATTAAAAATAAAAATATTAAAAGAATAATCTTTCTTCTCCTGTTTAGCGGCCTAGCCGCCACCTCCTTCTGCGTCCGCGACGTCACGCCTGCCTCTGCCGTTCGGCGACTTCCTTCGCCATCATCACCGACTCGGCGAATCGGACGACGGCGTCCCAGTAGACCCGAGGCCTATTCGACGCCTAGACTAACCGCAATACCGCGTTTTCTAGAGACGTCGGCGGCGAGAGGGAATTAATAATGGCGTCGCGTCGGCGACCCGCGTTCATTACGCGCAGTGTTTAGACGAATTGTTTAGACGAAGGGAAAAAAATCGCCTTTGTTCGTACAAAAATATTTACGCGTACGCACCCGTGTACGATTCGCGTACAAAAGGCGCCACGGCGGCAGTAGGTTTCACGCTGAGCACCGATGTCACATATTACCCAGTGTGCGGTCCAAATATGTTTCTCCCCGTCCTTCGTACCGCCGGTTAATACTATATTTCGTCCCATTTTGGCCGGGGTTGATAATATTTCGGGCTTGTAGACATTAACGAACGACGTATATATATATATACGGGTGTGTGTGTGTGTGCTTACGTAACGGCGTGAGAGAGGGTAGGTTCGGAGAATGTGTACAGTCGCGTATCGAACGGGAGAAACGCTCTTTTCGACGAAGAAAACCGTCCACTGTTCCGCGCGTGATAAATACTTTCGACGGAACTCGGTACGGTTTAAAACGTGTAGTTGTTCCGTACAATTCCCGGCCGCCGAACTAAACGCCTGAAACGAACGCGTCGCGTCTTATCTCGCCGGGTTGGCGCCATCGACGAGTTCAACCGTTTACGGTGGTCGCGTTTCCCCTTCTTTTACAATTCGCTTTCGACCAGTTTACTTTCGTTATTACGCATCGGCGTTCCAATTAAACCGTGGACGCGCCCGAAGGACGTTTTCCGAACGCGATTCTCGTCGCGTAGACAATTTTTCTAGGCGCCTCGGGTTTTAGAAAGTCGTGAAGGGACCTCCCGTTTCTAGGCCTATGTAATAATTTATATTCGAGATCTTCCTATACGTTTCAGTAACGTCCGTTTCGACGTTCGCGTTCAAAGTTCACCAAAAAATGTACGACTTTTTACGATACCTATTAAATAGGTTATTAGTAAATTTTTTATCTTCTATGTTAAGTCACTTTTTTCGAAAGTTAATTTTCGAGGTAGAAACAAAAAATATAATCAACTACGAACTCCGGTTATAATTTTTTATCCATTAACGAAACTTGATAACCGGTCGTAGTTTTGGGAATAAGTTCGAAAATTTCGATCAAATGAACGCCCGTAAACTCGGATAGTGTAAGTCGGCAGCGAATAAAAACGGAAACCATTTTCGAAAAGTCACGCCCTTCGTTTCTAATGTTTCCAACTTTAGTGAAATCGCTTTATCGTGCACTCGAGGCTGTCCACGCGTTGTACTACGGAATTTGTTGCGTTAAATTTACTCATTTTACGGGCGCGATTTGGATCGTTTTTAATAATTACCGCGGGACGCTTGAAAAACGGTTTTCGTCGCTGTCGCCTGAGCACGATTTAGCCGTGACAGTAAAAACACAAAAAAACACTGTCACCGCGCGCGCGCGCACCTGACACGTTGAACCGGCGTAGGGGATGACTACTACCGGGGGGGGGGCAGTGACGACAAACCGCAATTATGGAAATGGCGCGACGGCTGCGACCGATTCTCGAAATGGTCAAAACATCAACGCGGACCGTCTCCGTGTACTAATAATTAGCCGTTCGGGGCACGTTTCGGGTAACGTTTTTATTACGCGCCGGACGCGTAAAGGCTACCCATCCCGTTTCGCTGGCCCGTGCAAAGGAACGGCCGTACCGGTAGTTCGCCGCGATAACGACGACCGATACGCGGATAACGAACCTCGTTATTTATAGAAACACGTAGAGCGTGCGAGTCCACAAAGGTGACCGATAATTAACAATAATCGCCGTATAGGCTATATCTAATCAACGGGCCAAAAGCACCGCCGAACGTTTTACAATGCGCTGTTAGTTAATTACGGTGCCGGGCGCCCGGACCTAATAAAAAGAAAACACCGACGGCGTTGAAAACATTGACCTACGACCCGTAGTTCCCGCGCACGGTCGACGGCGAATTGTATTTACCGCTTTGTACGCGCGCGTGCGAAAGTACCGGACGGTAATGTGTAGCCCGAAATAACGACGCTCTGGACGGGGAGCGTTCGATCGCGTCGAAAGACGAATAACCATCCCGTCCCCGCTACGGAACCGAGTAGATGGTAACGGTGTCGCGACCGCGATGTGGGGGTGAGGGAATTTTCTCGAACTTCCCCATTTTTTGGTCTAAAAATATTACGCCGTGTTTGACGTGCCCAGGTACGCAAATGTACGTGGAACGGTTTCGATGCTCGGCGAGTATTCGAGTAATTGATTCGCGAAATACGTACACGGTACGTTGGACGTCTCGCGACGAAAAATCGTACGTTTTCGATCGATCGGAAGCAACGGTCGTTTACGAAAAACAAAATTGCGTATTATTACGCGTGGCGCGAGCGATAAAGTTTTCTCTCGTCGCGAACATGTTCGCTCCCGCCGAACGTAAACTAAATATTCAAAATACCGTACCGGCCGTTATTACGCGTCGACAAATACGTTTTCCCCGCGCCTGGTAAATCGGCAGAAAGCCGACGGGTCCGCCGATGATTGAGCAGTCGATTGACGATCGGCGGTAACGGCCGAATATTTGTGACGCCGAAACGGTTTTAAAAGGAAAAACATTGTAGGCCGACAACGTGAACAACGCCCACTAACCGGTGCGGCCTATGATCGACGCGCGCGCGCCGGTATTAAACATTTTCTTTTCGGACGTGTCGTGTCCGTTTAACTACACTCGCGTTTGGGTCTTTGAAGGGGTCGGTGGAGGATGTTCGCCGGACACATATTATAGTTTACGGGCCGACGGTTCTTTTATATTTTATTAACGTTATTAATGAACCCGCTGACGGCGATGGCGGTGAATTCTTGAATAGCTCAACCGGACCCCCCCCCCGATGGGATATCCATCACGGAATTCCGCCCCGCGCGACGCTATTTCGAAATCACCTGTCAAGATGTAGGGGAGACGGCGATTTTTTTTTCGTTTTTCTTTCTTTTTGTTACAAGACGTGGCTAAAGCTTAGGGAAACGCGCGAAATGGGAAAACCAAAAGACTTTCCGTGTTTTTAATCGACCCGCCGTCGCCGCCGCCGCCGCCGCCGTATTTTCGCACAATGGGGCTACACCATTACGACGGCGTTCCCATTTTAACGTCGACGCGGTTGTTTCCAGTTATGAAAAACTTTACCGACAGACGCGTCCGGTCAGACGGCGTGTTTCTCAAGGGGCCATCCGAATGGACCCTACCGAGCGGCGATTATTATCGACATATTCGTTCCGGATCGAACGCGATTTATTTCCGAACGAAGCGACTAGACCGTTTTATTAATTATCGTACCGGTACGACAGTTTGTATATAATTGGGGGAATAATATATAGGAACGCCCGCGGTACGGATATCGTCGTTGGTTTATCGGTTTTTAACAACGACGCGACGACGATTATTATTATTCGTTTATTTCGACGGTTCGCGTAAGCAACACCGGACGGATGGGTCGTCCCGCGACGTAATTGGACGCGATATTATTACGTTTCGTTTCCATATAACGAACGGATACGACGGGCGCGGCAAAACGTAGTAATAATTATCTACAAAGTGAATCGACGTCGTGTTATATAAATACGACGTTCGTTGGATTCGATGAATGGATTGGCTTTAACGTTTCCGATAACCTACGCGCGTTCGTACGTTTGTTTATTCCGACAAAAGTGTTTTTCGGCTTTTTCTTATCCGTAGATCGGAAATAATAATAATATTGCTCGCGATTCTTTTAGAACTACTAACCGCGGTTTAACGAATAGTTTAAAAACGCCCACAGCCGTGAGACGACGACGACGTTTGCGGCGTGTTTTAATCGCGAAGCGACATACTCGAAACGAATGTATATATACGAATAACGTATTCGTTTTATTCTTGCCGTCGAAATCGATACGTGATACGAAACGCCCTATCAGCTTTTGAATACGCTATACGCACACTGATTGGGAATATAAGAAAATCGTACGGAATTCGTCAGTGAACTGTGCGAAAGTGTTACGCGTCATGCGTACGGTTAACGAATACGAAACGAAAATTCGTACGAAATAAAGACGGATTCGACCCGGCAAATAAAATAAAAAACGGTTCCGGTATGGACGTTTCCCGTTCGCGTTATTACGTTGTTCCTACTAAGTCAAATTAAGCGGAATTCGCGAATCGATAAACTGTACGTCCTGAAACACGAACAAATCGCGTTAGCGTTTTCGCAACGATTCGTCGATTTTTTATGTATCGGTTATAAGCACACGCGATGTTACGCGCTCGTACGAAAATGGCCGGTCGTTTAAACGCTCTCGGTTTCACGATATTAAAAAGAAATCACCGAATTCCCGTCGGTTCGGAATTCCACGTTTATCGAGCCGTTTTATAATGCCGCCGCAATTGTCGAATTCCGTCTACCGCGACGTATCAATGGTCCGGCGAAAATTCGTATCGAGAACGGGAAATCTACGGCGAATTACGGCAAACCAAGCGCCATTGACACAATAAAAAAAATAAAACCCCCGGGGCGGCCCGTACGATTTCCCGGGTTTTTTCCCGACGAAATGTTCGAACTTATTTCGGAGCACCCGTTCGTATACGTACAACCGGACATCGCGTCTTACCGCCCGCCGGCCGTTTAACCGACGAAAATTACCGCGTACGTAACTTCTTTGCAAATATAACTAATACGTTTACCCTTCGCCGTCTAAAAGGTACACAACGCACTCGAGGGTCCGTCTATTCGAACGAACGATAATCTTATGAATATGCGCGCCTACTGTTATAATTCAAATTAGGCGCCGGGGAGCGCCGCACCAATAACGTCGCGTAAACTTGTTTGCGTTATACAGGTCATAAATATGTATACCAATGTGTACGGTTGATAATGTTCAACGAAATACGGTCTCGTACGCGTAAAACAAAAAAACAAACGCGTTAGTGGCGAACGCTCGATTTCTAAAACGTCTAATTTACATTTATAGTCGATTATCGGGCAGTCCACGTGGAATACCACTTGGTCGTTTACCAAAGGCACGGCCGTAATATTCGTCGAGAATTTTTACTTTCATTTTCGCGTTTTGTATCCAATATATGTATATTAATCGATATCGAGAGATTACCTATGTACGAACCGTTTTCACAACATACTCGTCGATTTAAAAGGGAATTAACGCGTTTACGTTATTGTCGACGGGGCGCTCGTTAAGCGGTTTTTAGGTGATACGCGGTGAGTTTGATTTCGGCGACGACGAATCCGTGTACGCGAACGAAAATCGCGCGGTTTGTTTTTTCTCGAAATTATCGTCTTTACCGTTCGGAGCAATTCCGGAAGCGTCCGAGAACGATCGATCGCCCGTACACGACGTACAAATCGGAAAAAACGGACATAGTAGTAACTGGCGGATAATAATCGGGCACGGTCGGTTGGCGGAACTTTTTCAGACCGGTCGGTTATTTTGTCCGTCGTTTCCGAACGAGTCGACCGGAAAGTAATATTTACGTTTTTCGATCGCCGTACGTACGTAATATTGGCAATATATTAACGTTCGTTAGCCGGTATTAAACACGTTTCGTCGAAATGTATATATTTTGTACGCTTGCTACTTACGGAGTTCGTAACTTCTGTTTTTAGTCACATCGTTAAACACGCACCGTTAGTTCCGCGAAGTGAAACGAGAGTTATTAACGTGAAAACGCAACGGCGAAGTCCGTACCCAAAAATGTAAACGCGTGCCCTCGAAACGTGCACGCAATTTCGGTAGGATATTGGAAAAACGAATCCGTGCGAATTTTCGGAACGTGTTCAGGGTAAATCGCGGAGTCGACTCGGGAAAATTGTCGTTTTTGTTCCGACACGAATTTCAAATTGATCGACGAATACGGTCGTGTTAGGTTTTTCGTTCGTTAATTGTTACCGGATACGGTAAATCGTTTTCGGATACATTCGCCGCGACGAAATAACGTAAAACGGAAATAGCGTTTTCCGCTCTACGAAAATAATTCCGAAAGTTCGACAGCTGTTTCGGGCCCGTTTAGTAAAAACGCGTTTAAGTTGTACACCGCTTTCGCTGTTGTTTGCTCGCGGGAAAACCGCGTAAAATGCGGCGGCGCTCACCCCGGGCCCTACCTTTCAATCCGCGTTCAATTTACCGCGCTCCGAGGTCTCCCTGATAAATCATCGTTTGCACTTAGCTTAATCGAGTTCGAGTTCGCCAATTATGTGCGCTCGGGCTCTGATTTCCCGAATCGCCGAACGTTCGGTTTAAAGCGTCAGTAATCGTACGTCCGTATGCAACACGAGTGTGCGTGTACGATTCCCTTACGTCGTTTTCTACGGTCTTGGGCGTATATTTGCGCTCTTTAAAACGTTTTAATCGTTTCGAGCACACTTGCCGTATACATTCGTCGTTTTGGCGGCGTAGACGTGTTTTGGACTAACGTCGCGTTACAGAATATCGTAAATCGCGAGGATTTGTAATAATTAAAGTCGATCGGGCGAACATCTTTTATGAACTTTTCGAAGGTTACAAATACCGCGAATCTTATTTTAGACCGTTATAAAATATTCGCGATCGATATATATACATATATACGCGCCCTTAATATACGAATTATTTTAGAAATGTTGAAACTTCGAATCGTAAAACGTGAAAAATGTATTACGTAATAATATTAAGTATTTCGGATTTCGAGCGCGCCCAAGAAGTTTATAATTACAGTTGTTACGACGACGCATTTTTATTATTTTTACTTTTGAAATTTATTTATCGTCCGTTGATCTTCTTACGGGTGGAAAAAATGTTCCGAAAAACTTTCTCGCTGTCCGCCGGTAAATTAACGATTACGTATAGGCGTACGAATATTCACGATCACAATATTTGTATTTTTTTTAATATTTACGTATATATATACATTTCCGTAAATCATATTGTAGCCGCCCAAAAACGGCGAGAAACGCGTTCAGAAATCACGAACGACATCGATCGTGTTACGCGTAATCAGGAGGAATATTTTTAACGGCCGTTGTGTGTGACGATTGGAATTTAGGAGTGTTTCGCGTTGGGTTCCGAACGGTTAACCGGGTTTCGTAATACGGTTAATACGGCGCAAATATCCCACGGCGTTTTCGAAAGGAAAACGGAAAACCGCGTAAAAACGATAGGGTGATTTGGTTTTCTCGTTGCCTCGTTATTATTTCGGGCGACCGCGGATCTTCTTCTTTCTAATCTCATTATTTTTATCGAATCCGTACATCTTCGGCGTTTAGTGTTTTAAACTATAGTCGTAACTTTTGCAGTTACATTTTTATGTCATTGCGTTTTTACTGAAAAGGAAAAAAAAACGCTCCCTATAAAATTTGAATAAAACGATTAGGACATCGGCCACAGGCTTTACACAAAATGAGATTTTTGTTTCGTTTTTTTTTTTTTCGTCAATATATAAAACCCGTAATATAAAATTACCCGAAGTTTCTTCGCGTAAAATGGTACGTCGGACAACGTTAAAATCGTAACTCGCGAAAACGGCGAACGGAAAATTTCGTTTCCATAGAGTTTCCCCCCGTCGTCGTTCCTAACCGACTCGAATTCCAACTGTTACCAAAAACCCCCGCGCGTGGGTCGGTACGAATTAGAAAGCGGCGATTGTTGCGCGGTTAGGTTTTCAAATCGAACGTTGTTCCGCCGGCGCGCGTAATTATCATAAAAATGTTCGCGCGAACGTGTTTAATTAATACGGCGCTTTCGGCATATGGCGCGGTCGCGCGCGCTTTAATTACGGATACATTTTCCGATTTTTGGTCGACGTTCGGCGTCGCTATTACGTTTTTAAAACGCAATTTTTACCGAATACGCAAAACACGTTTTTCAAATTTGCCGATAAATTACAAACGTCTATATATACGCATGCAAGCGTTCGAGCGTAATAGTAATCCTAAATACGACGGACAGTTTTACCATACGACTTTTTGTTTCGCCAACGTTCAATCCTATTACGTTACATTTCCGTTCGTACGTTTAAAACAGTTCCGTTCGTTCTTAATATCTGTACCGGCCATCGATCATTTTTTTATCTATTCGTTTTAATCGAATACTTTCGGTTTTCGACGGAAATTTGTTTTACGAACCGTACGTTCCGCGCAAAAATCCTATCAATTATATCATTACGCGTTATTTATAATTCGAACACGCCGTGTATTTTCCGTTTCGGTCTTACCCGTAAACGCGGTAACACGTTATTTTATTATCGTACCGATACGAACAATAATTTTTTTATTTTAAATAAACTTGACGTTGTGCCGTATATTGTGCGTCTTTACTCCGGGCGAACGTTTCGTTTTTTAATATTTCGAAAATTACCAAGTTTGAACGAAGATAAGACGGAATACAAATATATATATATATATATATTATTTCGTTGACTAATGAATATAATTTTAATTCCGCGCTCCGGGTATATTTCGTGAGATCGTTACGATAACGCAATATAAATAAGCAGTGTTAACCGAATGTACCGCCCGCGGGTGTTGTAAGCTTCGACCGCGCCAAAGCGCCTTATCGTTTTTCTAAAATAAACGATCCGCTTTAACATACTCGATGGCAAAAAGGGCGATATTTACATTTTTAAAACCGTACCTAAGTTTTAATTAATCGCCGACGTTAAAACGTGTCGCGATTGTTTTCGAAAATTACCGCCAAGTTCAACGATTGATTGGTGTTTTTTTTTTTTGGGGAAAAAGTCGCGTTACGCAATTTCGATAAAATGTATAGTCGATTTATGATCACGACTATATTGCATATTGGTTAACGGAGTAAAAATTGATCAATTTGTTTAGCGTAGTTCTAACGAAAAGTAATTATCGAACCAGACGGTAAATAATATATTTTATTTTTTCGTTATAAAAAACATAGTTTGTTGAAATAATGTACCAGAAGCTATCGTAAATGGTTACAATTAAATCGCATTTTCGATTAGCGTTCACTTTTAGTTTTTCTGTTAAGAGCTCACGTTAATTGCCGTCGTTGGTACGCGTTAATAGTAACGTTATTGCGCGTGCATTTTCAGCACTCGATGCAAAAGCGTTTCACGTTTATATTGAAAAATCGACTTCACGACCCGTTCCTGAAACGGGAATTTATAATTGACGGCCGATTCGCCTTTCGCCGAAGCTCCGGCGATTTCAAAGAACTATTTCAAATAAAATTACGTCGAACGTTCGTTCGTTTTTACGCCGCGTGATTGACCGACACTATAATTTCGTTTCTCCGGTTAGGTAAACCTAAATTCATTTACGTGACGGTATTGTATCCATGTTTTCGTGTGACGCGCGCTCGTTTTATATCCGTTTATGCGTTTAAACCAACCCGAGTTTTATAAAAAAAAAAAACAACTATAGATTCGTCGATAATAATTTTGGTTTACGACCTAATGCGATCGGATTGGGATTACGGATTTCAAATATGTTTTTTTAATAGTCGTCAACCGCCTGGAGTTCGTACATAGTTTAAAAATACGAATTATTTTTGTATCGCGTATTTTTTATTTTATTTTTTAACGAATGGTTAGGCGCCGGCGAATTCTCCCTTAACGGCGTTATTTTAAAAAACATCGGACTGTATTATTCATAGTCAACGTAAAGCGTTATCGTTATTTTAAATCAACACCGGCGGTTTTTTTTTTTTTTTTAGAAAGGTGTCACACATTCGCCACGTGTTCGCGTCGGAATATTCCGAGGACGAAAACTCGTCGCGTTTTTTTTCGCATTCGATTCGAAAACGCGTGGCTAAGATACTCCGTACGTTCGCGGACGGTTCGGTCGGTGAACAGAGCTGAGAACTACAACTAGGTCGGCCGGCGAATAATTACCGCGCGCGCTGGCCGCGGTCGAAAAAACGACGGCGGGGCAACAACGGACTTACGTAATGGCCGCCGTGACAATACCGATCGTAGTACGTAATTACTCGGCGTCCAACGTTCGTCCCGTTATCAATTTCCAAAACGGTAACGTTTCTAATAGCGTTTCACGGCCGACTGCGTCGTCTATCCGACGTGTACACCGACGTAGTCGATATATATATATAGAATTCATCCCCCGGCAGTATTAGTGACGGTCGAACGGACCAAATTCATCGCCGGGACCGGCCGAAAGGTCCGCTACAACCTGACCGTGTGGACGACCGACTCCACACACACACACAGTTCCATCTTATTTCCCGGGGAATTTCACGCGACGTAATTACGCGATCGATCCCCGTCGGTTTTGCGCGGACATCCACGACACGCGCGCGTACCCGACCCCGCGTGGATCGGCGGCGGACGCCTAGTCGTGTCTTCGTCGCGCAGAAGGGAACGCGAACGTTCGAAGGCAAGGTGCCTTCCGAGTAATCGGTTCGTAGCATCGACAATTGTCGCCCGTGTTTTCCGGTACATTTCTCTGGCCTTCTACCTGTCGCGATTTCAACTATAATTTACGAAATCCACGAAAATCGCCGGTGTTGTTATACGAAACGGCGTTTACTGATTCGATCGATTCCACCAAAATATTCCTACGTTACGTCACCTATCTTCGTTTCAAAGAAATTATTCGTCAGACAGGGGATTAATTTTTTTAAGGAAAATGATATTTCTAACGCGAAGGATTAGGGAGATATTTCGTTATTACGACACTTTAATAATTTGTAAAACGCGTTATTTATTCGATAAACATTTGTCGACTAAAACACACGTAGGTTACACAATTCAACGACAAATTCGAACGTACAAATAGATATTACGTTTATATTGGGCGTAACGTTTGCTTTAAAACAAATCTATCGACATAATAACAGTCGATATTGTTTAGTTAATAACGCGCGTTAGATTGTTTTCGAGCATTTTATAGTGTACGTAATCGATTTGTACGGTTTTTTTTCCATAAAAAAATACCAGTCTAATGAAAAGTACAAGACACTCGTTTTAACCGTTAATTACGTATTTAGAGCGTTCGATATTTCAAATAATTCGAAACGAGGATCGTTCCTTATCATTTTCTACGATATTAATTTTATTATAAATTTCCGTAAGTCTAATATAGGCGCGTTGTGTACACGTCGAATACAAAACTGAAGTGCGGACGCCGGCGGTGTCGCCGGGAGGCAACTAGGGGTCAGCTTTCCATTAAAAGCGTCGCAAGGGTATTTGGTTAACTTCTCGATTACGCGTACACCCTCTCAACCAATAGCCGATGTATGGTTTTTGGCAAACAAAAAGCCGCCCCGTTCGTAAGAATTGAGAGCGGCGTGAGTAGGAGGGAGGGTAGAGGTGAATGAGCGTGAGAAAGAGATTTGGGTGGTGGTGGTGGTGGGGGGGTTTGAAGGAGGGAGAAATATCATTATGGCACGTTCTAGCGGTATGGTGCGGTACCATCCGGTTGCATCAATCAACGACCCCCGTGGACGGACCCAAAAGTGTATACGAACAACGGGGTATGGAGTTACCGTACGCTGGACATTCCCCCTACGTTCGACCTTATTGGGTTTCTTTATTTCCATTTTTGATTTAACGTGAGTAATCCAGTTAATGGACCGGGCATGTCCCGCGGTCATAGATGCCATCTTCAGCGACGTACACGGGCCCCGGGGGTCCCGTAATTTTTAGAATTACGCGCGCGGGACGCTTTGTCGGAATATTTTTTAGGGAAAACATCGCCATCCCGTTGGACCGTCGGTAAACGCGCACGATTTTCTAACCGTTTGTCCGACGTTTCGGGAACCGCTAGTTGTAGACGACCGGAATTCGTCGACGTTCGGCGTAATAAGTGGTACGTTCCGAGATCCGTTCGTAAATGAACGTCACTTTTTCCGGCGCCGCTTTTCGGTATTATTTCAACGACCGTGTACGCGGAATAGCGCGTTAAGTCGACGCATTTTCTCACGGTCCGCCGGTATCGTTAAAAATATTTAAAACGTAATTTTTTGTTTATATATATATATAACTCGTTAAATTAAAACGAGTCGAGTTTCCATTCCTGTTTCGTATTTTCTATAATACGTACGCGTATTATTTCGACTATATATATTTACATACGTAACGTTCGTTGTGTTCGATCGTTAATTTACGCGCGTACGTTTGACAAATGTCGAATTACGCAACCAAAATAATCGATAGAAAGTCAAACGCGCGCGGTATATTATAAAATATACGATTTTACCTCGGGGCGTTAGAAATAAAACGAATAATTATTACGATAGTTCGAATTGCGATTCCCGTGATTCCGAAATTGTTTAATCGCCAATAAGACGTTTGTTTAATAGCTATCGATTATTTTACACACGCGCGCGCGCGCGCTTTTATACGGACATAGTATTTTTCGAAAACGGTTTCTTCGCTTTTTCCGGCGGGCCATAATTTCGAACGTAATAACGAGAACGCCGAATACGCACGTTATATTACAGGAACGAATCGTGAAAACGTCAATACAATTCGCCATTACCTGGTTACTTTTACGAAATCAATGGTCGATCGATAAAAAAACAAAAAAATCCCGTCCCGTAAACTTTTATACTTCGTTACGTATTTTCATTTTTACTTTAGAAAAACGCGAACACGGCACGCGAGGAACTTTTGAATAGCGACGTCCAGGCAACTTTATTCTTTTCCGTTTCTTCAATTTAAGCCGAATTCGTCCTAAGATGATACGAGCCGTTTTTTATTTTAAGCTATTTACGTGGAAAAAAATCCGCGATCTGACTTTCGCTTATGATTCGAGCGTTTACATTTGTGTTTCAAACGATAAAAAACTTTTTCAATTATGGCTGCCACGCATATTGCACGTATGGGGACTTTTACCGCGGACAAAATAAATAATTTAAACGCTATCTATTTAAGTGTTTCGAAGTTTAATTTTAGAAACTTGTTGTACAGCGACGTTTAATAAATAAATACGTATATATTAAAAATACGGTCTATCACAAGCCGTCACGAGACATTCGTAAACAACAAGTATTTACTCGACGTTTATAATTTTACTATCGTGTTACGTTCACGTTATTTTGATTTCGTCTTTGCCGCCAGAACTCCGAAACGAAATAGACGGATCGCCGTCGACGTAATCGTACGTAATTTCCGAAAACAACGTCGTTCGTTTATTATTTTTTAAGCGCCGAAGAAAATTAAGTAAACGTTTCGGTGCCGGAGCGTTAGGCCCTGATGTCGGTTACCCTCCTCCGCGTATTCGGGAAAATCCATTTTTCGCCTAAAAAATCCTCGTTCTCCCGCCGTCCTCTCTATTACGTACGCGTTATTAGCGTTCGTTTTTGGCGAACGATAAAACCGCTCGGCAATATTTCGAACGGTCGTTTGTCAAAGAGTAACTGGACCGAAATTAACGAAAACGATCGTAAAGTACGCGACGTTTCGGAAAGTATATACGTTTTAAGCCGTTAATATTAACGAGAAATTATATTCGACAACAACGTAAAATCGTACACGCGTTAAATTCGGGCGATATTTCACGCCGACTGTTTTTCGCGCAAACATATGCACGCGCATCGTCGTGTGATTAACGCGGGTATACATACGTACGTAATATAGGGTCTTTCAATAGGGACGCTCGATCTTTGATCGGGAATGTCGTTAATGCCTTATCTGTCTAATGTGTTGTGAATTGTTCAGTACTGTATGGCAAATCACCATGAAGGAACAACGTGCGCGTTACGTGATTTTTATCCTCGACACAACCGTCCTGCCGAGTCGAATATTCGACGTTTGCTAGCAGCCAAAATTCCAGTCAACCGGTTCATCATCGGCTAACCTACCCATACGTCACCGAAACGCAAGGTCCATTGAGACCATCGCTGCTGCGCGTGATAGTGTACGGAAAAACCCAACGCGGTCCACACGTAATCGTTTCTCTAACGGAGCGCTGATAATAAAATGTAATTGTACGCGCACGTTGTTCGACACGTTCACGGTGATTTGCCATACAGTACTGAACAATTCACAACACATTAGACGGATAAGGCGTTAACGACATTCCCGATCAAAGATCGAGCGTCCCTATTGAAAGACCCTATATTTAAAAATTAAGTTCGACTTTATTTCAACGTGCGCCGTACCGTTTAATATATTACTCAATTAAGGGCGTTAACATTCCTAAAAACAGAAGTCATTGGGATATCGTTTGTATACGTTTTCTTTCGCGTTCGCGGTTTGAATCGCCGATAAATTATTTTATAGTTCGAAATTTTCGTTCGCGGTCCCTCGAAACGATTAACGAAATACGTTAACACGAAGACGCGCGCGTTTCGCGTAGATGTTTCGTTTATGATTTACGCAAAGTAAATTTACGAACATTCGGGTTTTTATATTTCCGGAGCGCTATCAATGGATACAGTGTTCACGGCTGTTCCGCGTCTTCGACGTACACTCCGGCCATTTTACTGTTGTAACAACTGTACGTAGCGAATCGTCGATTCGTCTAAATAGAAAAAAAAAGTTTTAAATACCGCGACGGACGTCCGAACACGTTAGAAACGAGACACGGCGACGATAATAATAATATTTCGTTACTCGTAAACTTTAATTACGTTCCGTTCTTGTTTATTCGACGATTTCTGTACGTTTGCCGGTAATTCGCTCAAACGTATCGAACGTTATATTTACAAGAACTCGACGGTATCGCGTAAATTACACGCATACCTCGGAAGCGAATCGGTATATACCGAAAGACATGTATACACTTAGTAATCAACGAAAACGCGTCGCGCATTTTTAAGTGGAGCGACGGCGTCGGGGCTTGTTGGCGAATAAACAAAACCTGACGACGTATTTCCGCTCGTGTACGTTATTCTCCGATCGGGCGGCGACGACATTGAACTATTAGCGAATACCGTCGGGGCGGCGGTAAACGTTTCGGACGTCGTCCATTGAACGTTTTATCGCGGCCAAATCCGAAACGTCAACGATACTATTTCAATGAAACGTTCACGTGTCCAACGTCGCGCTGGCGTTTTACGGCAACGCGATCGTCCAACGTGGAAGACGGACACCAATATATGGCTCTCGTCGACGTTTTCCCCCGAAACCATTCTCGAACAGCGGCGAGTAATCGGCCCGGAGTACGCCTCCGTTATTCATATACGCCCGTCGGTTGTTTTCGCCCGTGGACGCGCCTACGTAATAATAATAATAATAATACGCGTCGTGTCTTATTTACATTCGTCGTTTCTGAATAGAGTACACCACTTGAACGACATAACTTACGTAAAGCACTCGTGTCGGAGTCATTAATCGTCGTACGCGCGCGCGCCCCTCACTAGCCGCGTGTACTCCTCCATCGGAACAATGAACGCGTCGGAGAAGTTTTTGTATTTTTTTCCCCCTATTTTTTTTTTTTTTTTTTACTTTCGTCCGCTTCTTATTTTTTATCTCGCCCCTACCGCGCGCGCGGCTGCCGCTCAGTTCCAATCCCTTTAAAAGCTTCCAAAATGGCAATATTGCCGTATTATTGCCATGCCCGAAAACACATTTTCTCCCTGCCCTCAATTACCCGTAACTCCCTCCGAGTAAATTATTTAACTCGATATACGCCACCCCTTATTCGCGGCCAAGTGCAGTTCTCTCTTTTCGTCCTCTCCTCGGGCTACAATTCGCGCAGCCAACCGACAACGACGCGTTGTGCTTCCCACCACCGCCGCCGCCCGTTCGAATAAAATCCAAACTGTTTATAAGTTAAGACACGTTTGGAGGCGCTCACAATTTCGGTTTCCCCGTCGCGTACCCGCTCGTACGTACCCGGTACGTCTACCCCATGTGTGGGAATCCGAACGTGCGTTTGTTTATGCGCAAGGATGGAGCGGACACCGCCCGTTGGGACGACGAACCGAATATACCGGAGGGCGCGTTGTCGTTTCGAACGTTTCAACGAGCGGGGCCTATATTTACGGCAATGGCGGCAGCGACGACGACGACACGTTGGATCTCCGGCCGGCCATTAACGCGTTCGCCAACGATTGTCTGGCAATTTTTAATTAGTCGCGGACCGAACTTTTCTACAACCGAAAAAGCTACCTACCGTCTTATACACACACGGGACGCGATATATATATGTGTGTGTGTGTGGGCGCGCGTGCGCGTATGAGAATGAAAAAAAGACGCTATAATGTGCGCGAGTGTGTTTACTTGAGACGAGTATGCAGTTAGTTTTCATTACGACGGACAAATCACCTCATAAACGTTTGATATTATTACGGTGTCGTAATTTCACGCGAAAAAAAGGAAGCGCTAGGTGGAACGAAAAAGAGAAAGCGCAGTAAAAAATATTTTTCCCCGCGCGCGCGTATATATATATTGTCGGGCAATAACGAAAGTGTTACGGCGCGCCATAAACTCGGTACGTTCGCTGTAATAAAACTCGTAAAGTTTTTACGAGGAAATTTGACACAATGATCTTTTGTCACCGTTTGTTACGCCCTTTCTTGAAGCTAGATTGCAGATTGGCAACGTGTTCTCGACGTCGTAACGGTTCGCAAATTATTTTCGATTATAAACTACTCGCGTTTTAACGGCGAATCGTCCGCAAACGCTAACACTAAAACGACCGGGACCGCTCGCTTCGTTGCCTACCGGCTAATGTACACACACGCACGTTTATCTTTAAGGACGTTCGTTTCGTTTTTTTTTTTTATGTAATTCTTGGCGACGACACGTCGAGTAGATTACGCGCATTCACGCGCCCGTCCCGCGAAACGAATTAAGCTCCGGATTTTCCGCGTACTTAAATTCGTCCCGGTGATTTCGAATCAACGCTCGACGCGCGCCCGGTTTAGGACGTTTATAAAACGTAAACACGAATTATCTTTTTCCGCCTTCAACCGTACTCCGAACATATTGAGCCGTCATAAACGACGCGTTTCTAACATTTCGCCGACTACGAGCGATCCGCCTAAGCGAATTGATTCGGTAACGAACGGACGCGGTCGTTTTAAACGTTTATTCGTTACGCAACAGTCGGGCAAGTATTCGTTTGCTCGCGTATTTAATACCCGCTCGGCGACCAAGGCGAATCGGTCCATGAACGTTTTATGGTAAATTTACCGGCGACAATAAACCGTCGGCGAAACGTTTCGGGCTCGTGTACACTTTTTTTGAGAGACGGTGTTCTATCTAATATCGTCGTGTCTCTGTACCGGGCGCCGTGTCCGTTATACGGAATCGAACGAATAGGTCCGCAACAATGGTAGCGCCTTGCAGCTGGATAACGTTAGCATGCAAAGCGGCCGTGATAAACGAAATTAAACACATTTGTCTTAGTCGCCAAGAATGGCCGCTGCTATCTTAGGTATCTCGATGTAAGTTAATTTTGAAGGTCGTGACGTCCCAAAGTTTACGGTCATCCCGTGGGAAGGGCAGTGATATACATAGGAGTCCATAACGCTGTCGCGACACGGTCCCGGCGCGACGTCCTGTTACTCTCGGGTTAATACGGTATGATTACGGACTCTTTTCCGGCCAAACTTCGAAAGTCCTATTAGCGAGTGAATATCCAATTAACTAGTTCCCTCGTCGGGTGTAATATCGCTTAATCGTCGACGTTAATACTGAGCGCTGGCGGCCGACGTATTCTTTCGGATATTCGTCGTTCCGGTTCGGACATTTTTCGTAAATATATTCGATCGAATGGTTTTCGTTTTGTTTTTTACCGCTCCTCTTTATTATTTGCACGAAAGGGAAAATATTTACGTGCCATTAATCTCCGCGCGACTGTCGCCAACCGGTGTTACGCGTATCGATCGATAATTCCTAATATTACTTTGATATATCCACCTTGTTGGCGAAAGTGCAAAGTGGATGAATAAATTATCGAAGACGCTTTTGAAGGAAGAGTACTGATAATTCGTAACGTTATCGCTTGAACGTACACGCGGTATCATTAAGGGAAATTACGCTATGTATTTCTCGTCTACAGTTCGGTATATTAAAAACAAAAAAAAAAAACAATCGCCGAAAATAAAATACGAGTATTACGTTCTTAGCGAACGTACGAGGTTAGGTCGATAAAACAAAAATTTAAAAAAAAATTGTAAAATATTCGTAGACGTACGCGGTAATCGTGGCGTTCTCGTTTTACAAAGTTAGTTCCTCGAACGATTATTTCGGTTTCGCGCGATAACCGATTTGTTAGGCCTAGAGAATCCACGTCGTAATAATTCGCGCGTCTAGGAAAATCACCGTACGGGGGTGGGCGGGTTATTTTTGTGATTCGCGTAAGCGTAAATTCGTCGGGGAAAAAAGGCGCGCGGTTGTCTCGAGGAAAAAGTAATTTTCTCGCACGATTTGACGAGAGCGAGTTAACGCGAGATAAATTCGGAGCCGACGGTAAATTTCGTCGAAACGAATTACTTTTACGCGATACGGTTTCCTTCGAACGTTCGGTTCTCTTCGCCGGTTCCAAACGTACGTTTAGGCGTTTAAAAATACCGGATACGTTTGGAAACGTGTCAGCCGTAGCGGGCCAACAATTCGGGTCCGCCCGTTCGATTAATTATCACCGATTGGCGGGAACGCACTCCGCGACGTCGGTATACGATATACGTGTATTAACGTAATTAAAATAACCGACCTCGTCGGTTGGTTCTCCGTAACCTAACGGTATAACGACGTGCGGGGGAGGGATTGACCGAACCGGATCGGCATTTTCGACTTCTAAACCGGGAATAATATGAGTAGTGGGCCCGACGGATGGACACCGATCGAGTCTCCCGACCGTCAATTGATCCCCGGGGGGGATACCAGCACCCTCCTCGTTTCCCCCGCGGTATTTATATACGCCGTTGTAGGCGTTTACGCGTTATATATTTTCCAATTTTTGTTTTTTTAACGTTATCGACGATTATTATATGAAAACCCGTAATTTTTACGCGTATACGTCTCTCGGTAATATATTCTTTAAATTATACGATCGACTTTAATTTGACGGATATTTGTTTAAGCCATTCGGTTCTTTTCGACCGTATTTTCTATTATTATTGTTATAAAAACGAAACAACAAATACGCGTACCTCGGGTCGAAATATACCCCGGGTGTAGGTTAGTTGGTTTCGTCGTCAAAGTGGGCCAACCACGGAGCTTTTCGAACGCACATGTTCGCGTTATACTATACACACACACACACACACACACACAAGGCGTACATTAAATAAAACTATTCGCGCGAATATATCGTCGGGCTTTAACGCGCGATAATGGAATATTCGTAGAACTGAAATCGTCGAAATTAAATTTCGCGAAACGTGTTTTTTTTTTCTGTTAGTCGATGTACAATCACGATTTACGTGATTCATATTCCCTAAGATCGATTGATCAAAACGCAAACAGCTGGGTTCAAGTTCGGCCTTTCCGTGCCGATATTTGGGTCGGTTTCATTGTTGCGAACGCCGAACAAACGAGTATATTCTCAACACGCTTGTTCGACGTTAGACGCGATTCCGCGATTTATTTCGTTTGATAAAAATTTACCGTTTTTACCCCCGCCGAGGTGATCAACAATAGTATACCCTATTGGCGAGAAGAACTCGTAATACTCTCCGTTTAAAAGTAATAATCGGGCGAATATATCGTTATTATCGTTGTACGCCTATGTCCCGTTAGTAGTTAAACGAAACACGTTTATTCAATTACGTTGGAGCCGGTAAACTATGGCGGATTGTGCGCGAAATATATTCCCTCGGATTTTGGTGTCCGATTATGTCGTCCGTCGTATACGGTCGTTTTCAATGTACGTTCGTTCGTTGACCGTAAAATAAGCGCGACGGTATTTCGTACGTTACGCGTCGTATGTTTTATACAAGCCGCGAAGGCGAACAATTGTTTGTCTAAAATCTACGCGAACGTAATTAAAAACGACGGGCGGATTACTTTTGCAGAACCGCGAATGGGGCGCACGCGCGTTTGTTCGGTATTCGACAAACAGCGTTACGAAAGCAAATAAATCGCGTAACGCTAAGTTAATTTGTACCGTAAACCTTTCGGGACGATATTTTCTTCGAACGAGGTTATATATATATATACATTACACTTTCGTCGTTGTTCAAGTCGTTTTACCGAATTTTCTTTTCGCTACTCGCTTATTTGCGCGCCCTTTTGGATAATCTCCGGTCATCTATTATCGGACATTTCGCCCTTAAATTCCAAAAACCCCACCATTTATCTCCTAAACTTCCTTAACTACATTTTTCTCATATTTTCTAATATGTCCGAAACCACTTGAAACATTTACCCTCGCGTCTTATTTACGATTAACATTAATATTCCTTAAGTATTATATGTATATATATATAGGCGTGCGTGTGTGTTAATATTTTTTCCGTTTTCCCGTCACATTTCGGACGAATTTCTCGCCGCTGTTGTCCCGCGTTCATATAAAAACGCTTAACGTCGCCAACATATAATGAGGATTTTATCGAGATCGTCGCGTGATTCCACTAGGATCGTGGACTCTCTGAACGAATGGTAAAAGTAATCGAAAAATGAATCGGGCGTAAACATAAAGCGAAAAAACGCGTCGTGAAATATAGTTGATGACCAACTACGATGTACAGTTCATACCCTACAGAAATAACGTGATAAAACGTTTTACGTCCCGAGAGGGCGTTGTGCTTGGTCCGAATTAAAAACGCTAACGTACCGTCGCGTTCGTGTTACGCGTAATTATGCGATTAGCAGCCGGCGAACGACGCCGGTTTACGGATCGTGTCGTCTATTCGCGCAACTATCGAAAAGCGTACACGCGCCGGGCTCTAGAAACGACTCGAACGTAGACGATTTTATTTAGCTCGTTGGAATTATTTTTCGATAAGGTCGCGCGTTATCACGTACGCGTTCGAACGTTTTCGGACGACGTCGACGTTCCACGTTATTATTTGCTCGACGAATACGCGCGTCCGCGTGCCGGTTTGGCGGATCTAAACGAAACTTTCGGTTATTTAGCGCGCGCGTTTCGTTCACGATATTTGTGGGGCGCCGCGAACGGATCGCGCGGCTAAAAAAATATCGAACCGATTCGAGTTATCGCGGTACGGAAACACCGCGCTTTTACATCGGACAAAAATACGAAATTAAATCGCGTATAGGCCCGCCGTCGTTCGTGCTTTCATTAAAGCCGATTTTGTTTATCGCGTATTTCGTACCGCAAATATATAAACACTCGCGACATGGCGGGGGCCATACGTAACTTATATTAAGCTAATAGAACTTAAACGAAATATTTCAACGTTTGTCGTGTGCGCGTGTTCGTATTCGAGTATTTAACTTTACGCGGGAGCCCATCTATTTCCGTATACGTACGCTAATTGCGATTATATCGTTTTAAACGACTTCGGTAAAAATAATTAAAACGACGAAACGCGGGCGTAGTATAGAAAACGTGAACGACGACATTTAGTATTTCGATACTCTACGCGCCAAACGGAACGATAAATTCGACGGCCACGCGTCCGGGCTCCCGCCGAATAATTACCGCGACATATATAATATTTTATCGAATTTGAATGATCGTACTTGGTTCGCGGTAATGGAACGGTTTACGGCCATTGTTTTCGCCACTCTCTATTCGGCCAATTCCTGCCGTGTTTTATAAGTACGAGTCCGCGTAGTTTTACATACATTCGGTACGTTAACCGGATACATTTTAATACCGATGAATCGTTTAAAACGGTTACGTTCCAGATATTAACGGTAATTACGCCGAATACGTACGTACGCGGTTCGTAACATTTCGAGCTCGCGAAACGTTTTCTCGCGGATTATCGTCGAATACGGGAAAGGTAAACGAGCGCGAATGGCACGAACACGGTAAACGGGAAAAACTGTTTAAAGGTGGCGAGTTCGTTTCACGTAAACGCTGACGACTATTTGCTGTTTTCGTATATTTTCGAAACAGCCCTCGGAGTCGGCCGAACAAAAATGCCCGAATCGAACCGAGCGGTCAATCGACGAACGAAGCGTAGAGCTGTTGAGCGGCGCCGGAAAATGTTACGAAATAACGAACACGGGCCATTTCGTTAGGTACTCGATTCGTATCGGTAATTTTCCGGTCGCTGTTTCCCTTGTTACGGCTAAAGCGAACGAAAGCTTAAAGCCACGCGAACGCGACGCTTTAACACGTTGCTCTCGGTTCGTTCGGTAATTACGAATTAACCCGGCGCCGTCGACGCAAATACTTACGGACAAAAAACCAACCGGCCGCGTATTTTTACGCCGATGTCGGTCACATTCCTCGTGTTTACCGTCCCGAAATAATACGTCCGATATCGGGAAAACGAATCGTAACTCCGATTGTCGTCGCTTCGAGTGTTCACGCGTCGAAATCGCCGACGCGTGCGTATCCGTCCACGCCGTCACGGGTCGACGTACACAAACGCACCCGACGGCCGCCTTAACCGCGTGCGCCGCGAATCGGGCCGACGTGTTCGCCGCGTTTAATAGGCGCGTGATTTATTATTGCCATCCGTACACTACTATATTCACCGGGCTTAGCCTATCGCCGCGCCGAAAGTTTACAATTATAAAAGTTGCCGATTGGATCGCCCGAAACTTTAGGCATGTATCGATACAATATAACCGATATCTTCCCGGGACTGGTTAAATATTAAAAACTATTCGGCCAACTTTCACAATGGGCTTATCGGATAAGTTTAAAAAGTAAAAACTCTTCAATGATTAATGAAGACGAATTAACTGATTAGTTTCGTAGTTTGTTGCGCGCGCATTATGTTTACCCGTACGTATTGATTTATTGTCTTTGGAGCGAAAAAAGCTCCGGCGATTTACTCGCCTCTCCGTTATTTTCGGTTCGCTTTATTACGAAAAGTAATTCGTCCGGCCGGTACAATTAAACCGGTACGAAAATAATACTCGAAAACTATTATCGAAAACTCGTCGGCGTTTCTACGACACGCCCGTACGTGTTTCCCACCGTAAACGGGGACACGTTTGTGTTCGCGGCGAATTGGCTCTCTTCCCGAGCCGCGTATTTCACGCGCGATAACGTTATCAACATCGTCTAGAATTTTACGGCCGTAGCGTATTTTAGTCGATACCGGCCGTTTTCAATTACCCGGCGAATTATTTTACGGCGCCGAATATTTCCGCTAGAAAATTCGTACCGTCGTTTTTTCCCTCGCCGAGTAAATAAACGGCTTTCCTCGTCGCCAATTTATTTCCATCGGTCGCGATTTTATCGTAAAACGTCGTCGACTGCCCACCGTCCTACGGTTACGTTGAACACCACACGGTGAGATGGTCCGTCACCTACCGGTTTCTTTGGTACCACAAAGTCCAAGTACAATAATCGCGCCCATAGTCGTATGCTTCGTCCTACGACTGTTCATTTCGCGCGTATTCAAAAACCGTAAACGCCACTATTGCGTACCTCGGTGGCCGATCGTTATTAGAAATAATTCGTCAATTGCCGCAAACGTTTTCAATAGTCTATCGAGCGTTGCCGGCGCGTTTCGAGGTCACCTCCGCGTATTTAATATTCGAAATTTTCCCCGAGAAACGTAAACGTTTCGTTGACGTTTGCGTATAAACGTACGTTTGTTGTGTACCAGCGTCACGAACAGATTAGACGCGCGAAACATTTTACAGTAAATTAACCGTTTACCGAGACGTAAGGCGGTTATCCGTGTTCTTTTAAATATATAAAAAAAAAAAATGAAAATAAGATAAGCGAAAATAAGATAAAATAATTCTTACGCTTTTACGAAAAATATAAAACTGGAACGCGTAAATCACCTGCGTAAAACTTGTTCCGTCGGACTGATGGTGGGTTTCTTTAACGTGGCGTTTTCGAGAGAAAATTATTAAACGGTGTCGCCGTTTAAAACGATGGCGTAAGGTCTCGTTTGGCCCAGCGTGCTCGCTATTTATATGATTACCGAACGAGAACAAACGCCAAAAATATTCAAAAGCGACGGGCCATCCTACGCGAGTATTTACGAGTTTTGTACGTTTTCGTATACTTTGCGGACATAATTGGAATGTGTGTATGTGTGTGTAAACGGCGTTTAAATGGTACTCGTGTTTCCGACGTTATTGGAAAAAAACTGGGGAAATAATCGTGATATAAATACATAACTCGCGGGTATGGTGAAAACAAAATTTTAAATTTCCTACAAAACGCGCGAGTATTATCCGGGCAAACGGGAACTTTCCCGAAACATAGCGGTAAAGTACATGGCACACGTGACGAAGCGTATTAAACGACAATAAAGCGTCGAAACCTTTACGTGTTTGATCCGTTTACGGTGGCGATACAAACGCATATTTCGATTCGTCGCCCGGAGAATTCGTACAAATTTCAATACGCGCCGGCGGCGTTTAATCGTACGGAGTTCCAGTAAACGCCGTCGAACGGACGTCCAGTTTGTCGAATACTTACATTCGGACGGAGCCCAAACGTTTTGTAACGGTTAAGGTTCGTGATTGTCCGTCGTTCGTTTTACGGAATAACGATCGCTACATTCGAATCGGCGATTTTATCGTCCGTTTCGTCGCGTGCTCGAAACGAACGCGTAATATTTAATAATACGTACGATTCGCGGCCTTTACGTTTTAGGCCCGGGCGCGCGTATCTTCGGGCCCGCATTTGGGCGTCGCGAGTCACGTCCGCAACCACCGACCCGGTAGTGGTGGCCACGACGTGTCAACCAACGAGTTCGGAGCGTTCGCTTTTGGATGTACGGCGGCGCTCTACACCGTAGGGATCAGCCGGCCAAACCGAAACCGCGACGCGTGTGTCGATTACGATTTATCGTGCGTAGCGCCGGCACATAATAGTTCGCTTTCGGCCCGTCAAGTATAATACGAATTTTAAGGTAGCCACGGCGATTTTGGTCGAACTACCGCAATGGGTTACGGTGCTAGGTCAGCCGGCGTTGCGTTGGCCCGGAACGTCGCCGCCATTTTTAGACGGGCAAATTTTTATCGTTTACGTTCAGATTTTACGCAAGGGATTTTGTCCTATGGCGGGGCCGTCGTATTCCCGGCAAGGCAGATTGTTTTCGTTCAATTGTTGTTCGTCGCGAAATAGTAAACGATGTGGGGCCACCCACTGTCCGAAATACTGCCCACAAGCTTTCAGCGGGCGTATTGTCGGTGTTAAATATATAAAAAAAGGGCGCTCGCTAGGTACGAAATGTGTCCGGGAATAGTTTATTTTGAAATTTTCGCCCGAAATGTATTTCGATAAAAATTTACCGCGATCTAGTTTATGGCGATCAATAACGTCCTAATACGGCGCTATAATACGCGCTTAAAGACAAAAATAGTTACGAATGGGAATCACGCGAAATAGATATTTTTAACGGGCTTCAAACCTATTCTTGTCAACCACAAACACCAATTGCGAAGTACTATAGTCCGTTTCACTAGATGTGATTACAGCGCGACCTGTGGACGATTCTCTTCAGGGTTTTCAAAAATGTTCGTATAAAAGCGCGTTAAATTTAAAAAAAATATGGCACCTGTTGGTTATATTTCACTTTTCAGTAACCGATATATATATCGAAGTTATATTTTAATAAGCTGTAAAAAAAAAATGTTTTCGTTATTATTTCAAACGATTGAAGAAATAATCGATAAGATTTTAAAGAAATTTGAGAAACAATGGAACGTCAAACTTAGTCCACGGGTCGCGCTGTAATCGAATATCTAGTGCTGTGGAACGGACTATAGTAGTAACATATTATACGTACACAGCGACGTAATTTCATTAGGTATGTTTTCGCGCCTCCTATCCGTACAATTTTCGAATTTTCACGGACGGTCTCCGTAGATAATGCCTCGTAAAATCCCAACGGCAGAACGGGTACGAATAAGTAATTCGTTTAACGCGCGGTTCCAAATACGCTTGGTTTTCGCCGTAGAAATACGATAACGTCGTCGATATCGAATGGAAACGCCGACTTTATTACCGAAATTTAAGGAAATACGCGAAGACAGTACACGTTTCGGAGGAAACCCTAACAAATAATCAATACCCGTGGAAATTTTCGATTCGGTATATATTACCGTTATAAAATGGAGGTACGTTGTATTTTAGGGCGACGAGAATGGAAGTACGCGAACGATATAAATTCCAAACCTCGATCACGGTGTTCCGTGCGCAACAAAATGTTCGCTAATAATTCTGTCGGGTATTTTTTTATTTAATCCGATATTATTAGCGTACCGATAATTTGATTTTTCAAAAGGAATTTTTTATTAAAACGAAAACGTAATAACGAATTATTTATGTATATATACGTACACCGCTCGGATTTCGTAATAAACCTAACGCGAGTTCATTGTGTATATTTTCTGAAATTAATTTGTTTACAGATTAAAAACGCGCTTAAATATTCTACAACGGCGGCGGTCGCAGTTTCATATCCCGATATGAAATTCGTTTCGCCTTTTTCGTATACTAAATACAATCTTCGATTTCAGGTTTCGATACGTGACGTCATCGTCATATATATATATTTATTTCGCGAATATTCGCGTTATAAACTATAACTCGCGGGTTATTTTTACGATAACTATTTCATTTCTCGAGGTATTCGATTGTTTAGCGTAAAGTTTTAAATACTTTAAGTTCTCTTCAAAAATATATCGTTATTTTGTAAACGCGAAACTACGTACATTATACACGTATACGTGTATTTTAAGTTACAATGGGGTTTATATTATTTAAAAATGAATAACGATCGTCGGCGGAAAACGTTCGCCGAAAAATCGATTTTCGTATAATTTTATAACAAAAAAAAAAAAAAAAATAATACGGAACATCGTGAATATTCTCTCCGAATGAGCTTTAAAAGAAACGCTCGCCGAAAATCTCTTAATTCGTTCCTTGAACTTTCCTTTTGTTTCGCCAAAAATACTTCGCCGGAGTTGTAAATGGTGTACACTTCTCTCGCGTTGCCACCGAACCGTATACAGCGCACAACAAATATCGCGAGTAAGGTCGGGTCGTTTTGAAATAAAGCGCCGCCGCGCTAACGCGGTTAATCGAAAAATTACTTTCTGCCATCGAAACGGGTCTTTGTCGAAACAGGACAAGACAAGATGAGTGTGGTCGTTAAAGGATCAATTTAACAAGCGCGAGTCCCCAGCGAGCTTGGCTGTTGAGCCGCCGATGTTTACGAGATGCGTGCGCCCCGCGCGCGTATTGTAGTAACAATAAAGGCCGCGCAAGAGACAACCGAAAGCCCGGCCGTTTAAACTCGTTTAGCGGGCAGGTGTTTTTCAATTGGGTTACGCGCCGCGTACGAGTAAGAAAAAGAATACACGCCTGCGTAAAATATCGAAAATAAAAACAACGCGGCCATTAACACGTAGTCGATGGAAACTCGCTATATTCTTTGGGCGCGTCGTCGTGACGTACGAGCGCGGCTATACGTTTCGGTAAATACTCGCTGACGAAGTGCGTATTTATGCGGTTAGAAAATCGTAAAACGCCCGTTTGGTACGCTCGTCAAATACGTTATTTAATAACAACCGGCTCTTATCTGTTTACGCGAATGTTTTATTAACCGTTTTTTTCTCGTTCAAACTGTTTGGCGCGCCGAGTGGTCTCAAATTATGCTCACAATTACGCGCTCCTAGTATCGACGTTACCACACAATCGTACGGTAGAACAAAATTTAACGCCGCTCGTTAATATTTCGAGTTAAATATATACATATTCGTCCTCGACGCTACGTTCGTTAATTTTTATTTGCCAACGGTCGATTTATGGCGAAAAATAACGTGTTCCCTATAAAGCGGGAATTGTAAATCGTTTTTTGTCACCAGCTTTTACTCGCGTACGTGCTTATGAATACCCGTGACATATTCCAGCCGGCGTTTGAAGCCTACTCGAATTCGCGTTTTATTCCGACATGTTTATTATATTTTTTTAAACCATTAATTATGTTCACTTTTAGTTTTGTACGCGGATTGCGACGCGCATTCCACTTTGATGTTACAGGTTTTTTTTGACCCGAGAACTCTAATTGGAATTCGACCGTTTTCGATTTGTTATCCGAACGTCGTTTAAATTAGCGCGTGTATTCGGACACGGGCTTTTGGTTAAAAAAAACCGAAAAAACGAACACGATTATCGCGAGTCCGTTACTTAGTTACCGTAGTTATAATTGAACCGGTTAGGTATACATATTTTATATTTCAATTAATTATCCATAAACAGTATGTATCATACAAAATAAAAATTTATAATTATATTTCGAAAAAGTTCGAAGGTGTTTCGTTTGAGCGGTTGACATTCGTTTATATATATATATGTTCGTTGGCATCAGGAGCGTATTTATAGAAGGGGAAAGAGAGATTTATATCACCTCCCCCAAATTACAACAACAGTTTTTAAAAATAAGCGTACCTTTAGTGCTTAAATTTAAGATTTAAAGTAAAACGTTGTCGCTATAAAAGTGTCGAAATACTCTAAAGTTTTATCATATTGCGTATGTATTTACGCTTGTGGTCACCGAACGGCGGATTTAATTTCGAATTCCGCGAAAATGGCGAAGACCACAATTCCGAATGATTAGCGAAAATAATTTATTCGCGGCACTTTCTTAATTCGTGTTTTTTAATAGCGCGCGAATTGGATAGGTTTCGCCAATTGCCGAGGTCTGGTCCTCGGCCCCGAGAGTAGTAAGTAACAATTCAACGACTTTTTGTATTCGGTGTAGTAGCCTCTCCCTGAAAACCATTTCAAAGTCCGTCCCTAGTTGGCACGGTCAATACCTATCTCGACTTCAAACGAAACGTATCGTTCTTTTTTAACATAAAAATTCGACCGTGACGCGTCGAATGTACGTGATTACTGTCGTAATCGCGACAAATCCGTTTTTCTTTCACATTACGATATACGTCGGTCGTTAATCAAATCGGCTAAACGACGCTTAATTCGTTTACGGCATTACGAGTGTAGTTCAACACTAGTTCAAGTTCTTCGTGGGGTCGCGCAAAGTGAGCTTATTATCGCGATCGTAATCGCGACGTAATTCGCCGTTTCTTTGTCCTGTGTTAATATTGTATTTCGTACTGTTAGAACGTTACGTTTTTCGATAATCGCCGCCGTACGATAAACTAATTGAAATTCGTGCAAACTAACGCGAAAATAGCCACCAGCAATGGCGTACTTAGACCCGAATTTCGTAGATAGGCCTAAAAATATACGTATCGTAAGAAATCAATTTTTTCTAAAAAACTTCGGCGGGGCGGTAGGTTATCCCCAAAACTCCATTCGTTAGTACGTCACTGACCACCAACAACAATATCCGAGGGTAAAATTATAAATAATTCGCGTCTCGAAAAAAAAATTCTTTCGCACCGGTAGACATCGAACGAGTTCGAACCGTTCGGTAAAAATATCCCGCGCGCGTCAATAAATTAACGTATAATTTCGTAGCAAGGTAGCTTTGCCCCGGACCATTGAACCGCTCTTATAACACTCGGTACGAACGATAAATATTCGTGGATCGGTTTCGGACGATTTTTCATTCGTCTACCGTGATTTGTCGTGGTCAACCGACGCGGAACGACGGGGGTTTTTTGTTCGTAGCGCGTTAAATCGCGTTAAATAGCGCGACGTGTCCTTAACGGGTGAACGTTTTGTGTTTTCCGTAAATTTTCGAACACGCGGCGTACGCGCTTATCGTCGGTAGTTGAATATTTCGGATTGAATAAATCACTCTTAAAATGTAAACGGAAGTCGAACGTTCGCGAAAATTCGAACAATTTTTCGTGTACCACGCGCACACGTGTATCCCAATTATTCGAATAATACTCGGGAATTATACGTATTTGAGAAATTATAACGGACCACGTACAAAACGAAGTATTCGCTATTTTTTTTTTTTTTTAACACATACTCGAGGATGTTGCGTCATTTTTTGCGTATGAAAACGATAACCCGTTGAATACGAATAATCGATAAAATAAAGTTACAAAAAAAAAACAAAAAATTTACAATGTTCAAAATTACGGTGGTAACAATTTTCTGATCAAATACGCGCGACAAAAATGTAGGGACGTTAAAAACAAATTTCAATTACGAATTTCGAGTTGAATTCATTTTACGTTCTATAGTAGTAAAACGTATTATTAACATCTATATATTTGAATACTATTCAACGTGGAAATATATAACATTTGGCGCGTTTAAACATTTAAGGACTATACTTAAAAACGTACGAAATAATATATGACGCGCTATAATTATACTAATATGTTTATCTCGTTCTATACGTTACAGCAGGGTCAACTTTTAATTTTAAAGTACAGGTGACCCTATTTTTGAATTACGAAACTTTTGTGTGCCTGCGTGTGTGTGTGCGTGCCTGCGTGTGTTTAAATGATTAAACGTTTAATATATATTTGCGGAGCGATTTATACGGTACAATTACAAACCATACCAAACGCTTTAGTTTGTGAAAAAAAAAGGAAAAATATTACGTTGTTGACCGAGTACTTAAGTGGGACGAAACGTACGGAAACATCCTAAATACGCTTATAAATTATCGAATTAATATTTAAAAAAGGAACACCAACGCGTGTTTCAATTCGGTTCGTTTACGAATTCCGTTACTGAAAACTATACAAACGTTCCTGCGATTACTTTTTGAGAAATTAAAGCGCGGGATCGATTCGAATTTAGTTTATTAATAATCGATATCGTTTCGTTTTTTTACGTATAAAAAAATGGGTCGTAAAATTATACTACTTTCGTGCAATTTGTTGATAAAAAAAATGGTCAAACCTATATATATATATATATATATATAAAAAAAAAACTCGTTATTACAAAAATAATTTATATAATATAGATTGGAGGTAGACGATAGAAACGTGTACGTCAATATAATATCGATTCGCTTTTATCCGTTTAATTTTTTTTTAACGGCATAATTGACGATATTTTATACGGAAAAAATTACTCGATAGTACGAAGAAAACCGGTTGATTTTAAATAATATATTAATAGCGAAACGCGTTTACTACACTAACGAACATATTGATAAATTCTGGGGAAGTTTATCGCGTATGTATCGAAACGATTACGCGAACAATATTCGTAAAAATACCAATGGAAACTCGAAACGATCGTATTACTTAAGCGTTACGTGGAAGTACGTAGGTTTTCAAAAGGACGATTACAGAAATATTTTTGAAAAAGTTTTTGTTTTTTCGCGAAATATTTCCAACCGTAGACCATCATTTATGTACAATGTATATATACATTATAATAACGTTCGAAACGGCGGAGCGTATAATTATCGGATTTGTTTTCGGCAAGTTTATTTTTGACAAAATATCCGAAACGCGAGTTGATACGAGATCAAGAAAATAGTTTATTTTATTGCCCGGCGGCGGTGAAAACCGAGTTTCGTATAGTTTTTAACTTGACAGTCGATTTTTCAGGCCCTGCGGTCCGTACCGGCGCGTGACGATTCCAAAAAGCCATTAAACGATAGGGTTACAGTGATTATTTGGGTAGCGCGGAGACGATAATGGGACGAAAAACTTTATTTGTTCAGCCGTTTACGGTTAAACAACGACGGGGATTTTGCCAAAAAAAAGGGCGTATATAAATAATAATAACGGGGGTAAATAACGCGGAATACAAAACATACTTTGTCGGAAGTAGAGACGCCACCGACGATATTGTCCAACGTCGTAAACATCCCGAACTTAGTCGCGTTCATTACGTTCGCGACAGCGGCTCGGCGGCTCGTTAACGCTAAAGGCGGAAGACATTTCGTCCCGCTTATAATAGACATTAGGACCCAAAATACGTTTATTATAATTAGCGATAAAAAAATATCGCGGATATTTCTATTTTATACATTCTTTTGTGTATCGTATATGTGTCTATATATTGTGAAAATAATAATACGTATTACGGAAACATGCCGACCCGTTGTCGTGTTATTTACTTTGTTCGGCGACAAAACGGTTCTATATTTATTCGCGTAAACGTTCCGAAAATATTAACTTACCGAAATCGCCTATGGTTACCAAACGGTACACGCTAATCGCATACCAGTTATTCGTTTAGTCGTTCAATAAATATAAATAACCGGCCAATATTCCGGTAATTTCAACGACGATTCGGTTAAACCGTTTGGAATATCGAAAATAGAAACCTAACACGCCAACCGGAAATATATATATATATATAATTATGGGTTGTTTTCTTCATAAAGCATAACACAATGTGATTCGTCTAAAAACCGAGTTTTATTTATTAAATATAAATAAGTTTCACGTTACTAGTATTAACTGACGAAATACTAACCTCAAAACAGAGAATCGTCAATTAAATGTTCGCGTTTTACTATTCTTATTATAAAAACTTGAACCGTCTTTCGCGATTTTAAATTAAAGGAATTTCACATTCATAACCGAGTTTTTACGAAATTATCGAACAACATTTGTAATCTATCTATAAGTTATTATTCCATTGAAATGATACGACACGTTTGACGTTCTCCTCACTGACGGCTCAACTCAGAAATACTCGAATGTCAATATCATTACAAGCTTACATATATATTTGACCCGTATACGGTTCTATAGTCGGCACGTTTAGTTCGTACGAAAAATACGGACAAATTGTCGTACGAACGAACGTTCGCCGTTCAAGTCGCGCGCTATAAATAGTATCGACGTCGATGTCGCGAACGTTCGAAATGATAATGGACCGGCCCCGTGAACGTTCTCAAACGGTGTGCGCTCTAAATACGCGCCCGTTCGACGAGTAAATGGTAGAGACGCTACGGAGTTGCCGAGTAATTGAATATTCGTCGGGCCGTACACGAAACGGTAATAATAGAGGACGGAAAATTGTTCAACGATTTGGATAAGTTTCGCGAAATTCGGAAACGGCGGACGGTAAAACTATCCTTTTTTACGTGGACAGTCTGGTACGGTCGAAAAACTCTCGTAATTAATACGGGGGCGATGGGAAAGCGTTTACAATCGAGCGCTTAAGCGATTAGAGGCGTCCGGTTTCGCGGACATAAAGGACCGACGGTATTACGTAACGTTTTTGATGTCATTGACACCACCCGCTCGAGACGCGTTCATTTTTGGCCAACGCGGTTCTTTCGAAAAAAATCGAATTCGGAATGGACATCCGAAAATCTCCAATCGTTATGAACTATCGTTAAACCGGACTGTAATAACGCAAAAAAACAACGGTTCGATAATAGGGTAATTAAAAAGGAAGTAAAAAGGCGAAGGTGTTTATTTTAACGTGTTATTACGTAGGTTTGTTCGGGATCGCGAGTTCGAGAATTATTCGGGAATATTGTCATAAATACTAAATCACTTACCGGTCGTGTCCGATTCGTCGCGTTTAAAAGGTAACGAAAAAATACGCGAAAGATTAGCCGAGAAAATGTCGGAGACGGCGAGTTCGCTTACGCAAATTCGTCGACAATCGAAAACGAGTCGCAGAAATCCTGGCGAAGAGATCAGCTCTCGAACCTCGGGAATACCGACTTCCACTAATATGGTGGTGACTCATTCGACATTCTGTCGAAGACGAGAGCTATCTGTCCCGATGACAGACGTCTACACCGACAGAGTTGTTGGTCTACTGGCTGGCTGGTCGGTGGTGTACCGACAGACGGTTTGCCGGACGTAATTCTTGTCTTTTATAGCGGAGTTGTCCGGTTAGATTATCGCGATGAATCGACTGGCTCGTACTAAATTACGCTCTCATCTATTACGTTGTCATCGTCGCAGTTGCTTTGACGCTGATTATACTTATTTGTGTACAATTCGCGTATTTTCATAATCGAAGACCGTTCGATCAAGTCGCGCCTTTTCGAACGATATACATTTATTATAGCTGTGACGTAATTTTCGTATTTAGATTGAACGGTGAACAACCGGCGTCTTTTTTGTGCGCTTTTTATATTTGTACTCTGCCACGGTATAAACGTAATTTCTCTCAGACATAATTCTGTAGCCGTTTGTAATAGTGCCGGTATTCGGAGAAGTTCGAGCGTCCTCCTATATTTTATTAAAACGTTATCGCGAAATACGTAATAGGAAATGGTGTCGAAATACGAGCGTTAATTATTAGAACTACTTGCTGCTATCATTACAGGACGTTGCACTCGAACCGCGGTACAGTAGGTAGTTACGCGCCGATACCACAGTAACGCGGAAACGAAATTGTGTATGGCGACGGAACCGTACATTTCACGCGTAATTTTCGAAAAACGCTGTCGCGCGAACGACCGTTTCATTATCCGAGACCGATGGTGGTCACGTCGCGACCGCCGTGGCCCGTTATCGAGCCGAACGATTACTTTCTCGAAATAATCGCGCCCCGGTACGTACACCGGTGCGTTATTGAGTCGCTCGCGTCATTCGTTTTACGATTACACGGCGGCGAATTGCGCGCGCGTCCCAACGGTTCATTTCCCGACGGTTTTACCGGCTTACGCGCCCGTCTCTAGCGATCGTAATTAGTTATTAAAGTTTTACACGCGCGGGCGCGCGTGACAGATTGTCGCGGACGCGCGCACGTTTTTCGATTTTCGAACACATTTGCGGGAGATTGCGTTTAGACGACTGTGTGACTGGCCGACAAAACTACCGATAAACCGTACCGCCGTAATTAGGTACCGCGTATCGGTTATTAGGGTATCCGGTTATATATATATATATATAAAAGCGACAAAAACAGTTTTGTAATACGCGTACGTTCGCCAATATTGAAATTCGTCGAAGGCGTACACTCGGGCGCACGTACGTCCTCTCCCCTCCCTCCTACCACAGTGTACGTGTCTCTGATTTTCAATGACGTAATTTAACGCCGCGTCTATAATTAATTGAATAGTACTCTAATGGACTACGGGCGTTTTCGAACGTTCACGTTTTACACATTCTTCGGCACCGCGCGCGCGTTCAATGCTCGATAATTGATCGAGTTAAAGTTTACGTTTCACGGCCGTAATTAAACGTACGAACCGGGCACGTTGATTTGCGCCAGTGAGAAAAGAACGCGATTCCCTTCGTTTTATTCATTTTAACGTAACCGAATTCGCCCTGAAGTGCCGCAGCGACGACGCGCGCCCCAGGATCGGCCGTACTTTGGCGGTTTCGCTTCGCGTAAATCTCGGGGTACGCGCGAACTTGGACCGTTTACGGTGAATTTACGCGATTTTCGCGCCGTACGCGGCAACTTTAGCGGAAAGTACCGGGAAACGTCCGTATGTCACCGGAGTTGTCGGCCGTACGTTTCGTTGTCCGCCGTCCGTCTACCGTACAACAAAACCGAGTATTAATTTACGCGCTAAACGGCTCCTCCGATTGGTTGACGGGTACGCGGTGTCCCACCCAACCCGGTTGGCGCACCTAAATCGAATTCGTTTCCGTCTAGCAGCCGTTCGCCGTACCGTTTCAAAGTCGCTCCGGACACGGCGCACAGGTGACATTCGCGTGTCTGGGGATTCGATCGCGTCGGTTCGCGAATAACAACGAAAACGAATTTCACGTACGCGTAACATCGAAGACGGAAACGGGATAACCAGACCCGAACACGTTTGCCGGCAATATCAACCGAAAATTAATTAAAACGATAAATCCGCCGGGGATTGATCCGTGTCCGTCCCGGGGCACGTGCCGGCGTTTTCGGCTCGTGTCCAATTACGGTGTTTCGGATTAAACGTTTAGAACGCAAAAAATTAATTCGTCCGCGTATTAGGGGCGCGTGTAAAAAATGCCGAACGGGTAACATTATCGATCTCGCGTTCCGCGATTGAAACAACGCCGGCCGTCCCCGTTTTCCGTATCGAATTCGAACGCGTTTTTTAACGTTCTTTCCTGCCCCCCACGGACGCGCCGACCGTGCCGCAAACCAAAGTACGACGATAATACAAATAAAAAAACACCGGGCGCTGCCCACACACCGTACGCCTACGAACGTACACTTGTTTACCCCTTTCTTTTCGAGACCAATACGGCGGGGCTTTCGGTAATTTAATATAAACCGCTTGATTGGGTACGGCGGAGAGTTCGCTCGTAATTCTATACGGCCACGCTAGCTATCCCACCACTCCGGCGCATAGACACACGCACGTTCGAAAAACCCGTTCCGAATACCAAATGGGACGGCATTATAATAATACGCGCGTGCGTGGGTACCGTACGGTTTGGTAAGCGCCGTGTGAACGTGCGCGTTTATCGTAAGTTTTTATTTCGGCTTAACGCGGAAAAATAGGGGGAAACCAGACACGGATCCGTCTTACGCCGTACGTTCCGAACGAACGGTATTTATTTTTCGTATTCGCTTACTTCCGAGGAGGAGGACGACGACGTCGCCGCGCGTAACCGATTTATTTACATTGTGGCCATCGACTTTTCGTTTCGCCGAGGACACGACGCGACGCTAAAACCGTTTTACGGTTACACGTTCATTAAGCGTCAGTACCGCGCGGCTTTGGCGAAACACCGACGAAAACGAAACGCCTACCGAAATCCCGGCGTACGCGCCTACGGAACACGTTAATCGCGATCCCTAAAACATACGCTCGGTTCAATTTCGTATTTTACAAAAAAGCCGTTCGTCCGCCGTTGTTTAGAACTTATATTTCCGTTACGGTTGAACTTAGGTTTCCGGCACGTACGTCCCGGGGGGGCGTTTCTCGTCCGTTCGCGCCAACACTCGTATCGGTTACCCCTACGCGACGCGTTCGAAAATTGAAACGGTATCGAATTATTCGCGATTTGCCGGTTTATTAGTCATTGTCAAAGTCAACGGGGCCCGACGGCGTTACGGTCGGCTAATGTTCCACGACGCAACGTTACGTAAACCATACGCGCGTGCGGGTCGGTGATCAATGGCGGGAACGTAAGTAACGACAACCGAACGTGTCGTTTGACGGACGCTCGAGCGCTATTATTCGCGTTTTTCTTGTCGGTTCGGCGTACGCGACGTTTTGGTTTCGCCCATTTTCCTCGAGGAAAAGATAAAAACGATTGGCCGTTCCCGAACGCCGGGCGAACGTACTGTAACCGTATACGGTACGTCCGCCTTCAATCCCGCGGCGATAAATATTCAGAAATCGACGTCGGAAATTACGTTTTTATTGTACAGGATTAGCGCGCCCGAAACGACCACTATTCCGTGCGGATGAAAGCGTGTACCGTATATAACCGTTGGGCGGTCACCGCCATCACCGCCGCCCGCTGTTCCGCGGTAATTCGCGTAGTAGGACGCGATAAAACGGAAGCGGGCTCGCGTAAATCTTCGAGGACGAAATTCGTTTTACGAAATCACGGAAACGTTGTCGAAAAAACGTCTCCGAACAGTCGGGAATCCAAATATACGTTGTACGGTGCGTGAATATTTCGCCGAACGCTTTCGGACTTTTAACCGGCAACGTAAACGCTTCGTCCGTCAACGGCAATTGTCACGCTCACCGTACGGTTAAGTACATACATCGCGGACGTACGCGATGAATCGATTACGCCAAAAGCGGCGCTTTTGATGCACCCGTTTGGGACATTTCCAACGGCTTATTAAGCGTTTGCGCGGGTAGCTAATTACGGTTCGGGCCGTTTTCGAATTTAAAACGGAACGCCGAGAGTAGACCGTTTTTCGGTAACCCGCCATCGAAATCGTGTAACCGGTCAATGTATACACACACACACACACAGGGGAGGGGAGTGGACGACTCGTCGATCGAAAAATACGATCGAATACGTTTCCTCCAACCGAATCCGTTTCCGTCAATTCATTACGTCGCTTCGAAAAACAGTCGGTGGATTTTTATCGAAATACCGAAAGATAAGTGAAGAAAGATAGCGTGTGAAAACGAAAAATTGCGCTCGACTTTTCGGATGATATATATATATACGATATCCATACGTGCGTCGGCGCTCGGAAGTAATTTTATCGGGAACGCGATAATATATTTTTATCTTGACACTTCGTTATTTGCCGACGCGGAATAGTTTCTACTACAGAAACCGCTCTTGGCGTTTACATTTGTGAATGGAAACGCGCTCCTCTCGAATATTTAACTTTTACACGGGGCTGTCTCGCGTGTTTATCATGTTCTCGACTGTATACGTTTCGCGAAATAATCTTACGAAACAACTTTAATTTATACTTTTATACGCACGACACGCGCTCATTTAAGACATTTAACTTTCGACTACATACACGCCTCGTGTGTATGTGTGTGTGTGTGTATATATAGTACGTACGTATTTATATTACACACACGGCATAAAATATATACGTACACTTACGTAACGTTCGCCGTAAATTCTAAATCGTAATATATTCTTAATAGTTTCCGAGTGTACGGTGTAATGTAACGTTAAATTTGAAAACGACGCGCCTTGTGTTCAAATAGGCCGCCAAACGGGTCTGTTCTTATTGATTCGCGAATCCAAAGCCCATTAATAACGTAATCGGCCCAAACGTTTTCGCCCGTTGTAAATACCGTACGAATAATAGCGCCTAAATTGGTTATCGCGTCCGACCGTAATCCGCGCGTGTCCGAAACAAACGACGAGCGTTTCGCGACCAACAAAATAACGTAATGGCGAACGGGGTGGTGGAGGAAACGTTAAAAACGCCCCGTTAACGCGATCGGCGACGGTTTATAGCCAAAGACGGTCGAATAATTACCGATACACGCGCGTATTCGATAAGTTATACGGATCGGTATTTAATCGAAAACGTGTACCGTTCGAAGAAGAAACCGTTCGTTAGTGTTCGTCCCCCAACTCGGCGGAAAACGATATTCGAGCCGAATACGTTTTAAACGTTCCCCGCGAGGTTTTTATCCGCGAGTAAAAGAAACGGACACGTAGCATATGGCCGAATATTTCGTCGACGATTTCTTTTTTCGGCACACTCGCCGTTCGGACAATCGATCGCAGCAACCATTCGGCGTATTCGCGAATAACCGACGTCGCGTAAACGAATTTCACCGTACGAACACAATACGGGCCGCTAATTTCCGTATTGCCCGTCGGATACGCGCGACGCGGGTAAATTCGCTTAGGTGAAAAGGTCGAAGACCCGACGTTCGAGCGTGCTGGGTTCAATTCGAAACATCTCGAATATCGTTATAACGACGATAGTCGCGTAATTACACGGTTATAATTTTAGTTTTTTTTTTCAACCCTCGAGTTAGAAAAATAACGTTATACCGAATCCCGGCCAGAATCGGCTTTCAAATGGGATAATTACGATGGCTTTGAAATTTAATACGATTACACGCTGGCGGTCCGTCTAACAGCAGTGTACAGTGGCGGGAGGGACTTTCGTTTAAAAAGGAAAACGTTATTCTGGCCTAATAAATATTTTCGAAAGAAATTCCTCGAGCGTAAGTTTTATTAAAAAAAAACCCGAAAAAATGATAAAAAAATATTGTCTTTACAATCAGTTTACATGCTCGATCGACGATCGGTAATATACGAAATTCCTCTACGTCGTACCGCCTATAGAATAATAATCGTGTACATTTGTAATATTCGTAGTTATATAGAGATTAATAATAATAATAATAACCGTCGGGTGACTTTCGTTCGTTTGTAGCGAAGATATCGTTTCCATAATTCAAATCTGAAAAGGCCAACAATTTACCGAAGTTTCCGAAGCACTAGCGCGTCGTCTTTACTCGCGATACGTTCGTTTTATATAGAACGTAAATATCGACGGTTTCGCGTTGTTCCTTAAAAATGTCTAAAAATACGTTTTTCGTTTTCAATATTCCAACGAATTCTATAGAATTTTAATCGCGATTTTCGTTCGGAACGTTTTTCGATTTTTCCTTTACCGCCCGTGTATATATTACACGTATACATACATCGCGTGTATATTATTCCGGCGGCAATTTAACTGGAGCGCCACACGCGCTCGGGCACCAGCCGCCGGTGTATTTACATTCGTCTCTCGAAATACGTTACGGCGAACGATCGAAATTTCGATAGCGACAAAAACCAACGTGTGTGCGTATAATTCCAACCGGACGGAATGGGATGCGCACGGCGATTGGCCGCATGGACGCCAATTATATTCGCTCGGGGAAGGCAGCGCGACGGAGGGGGCCAAAATCGCCGTCAAGGAATAGAAAGGCCGAATTGTTTACGATTTAGACGAGCCTCCAGCCCGAATCGCGCAAGTCGCCGTTAAAACGTTCGGGAATCTGGCGGTCTCTCGTCGCGTAATCACCGCCGGTCGAAACATTTAAGCGTTCCCCAACACCGTACGCCGGTCGCGTTTAATCGACGGAACGTTTCACGCACCAATCGTTTTACCGACGGTACCGGGAATGGTGACGACGAAATACAAAAGCCGTCGGTTCGGACGATACGAGCTAAGAGTATAGAGTTCGTTTACGCGTGGCGCGCGCAAGGTCGGGCGCACGTTGAGACGCAGTCCAACGGTAGGGTAGGTTCGATTAGGTAGGGCAGTTCGGGGCGGAAAGAAATGACTCGCGTGACCGTGGCGTAGTTTCTTGTCATTGTTGAACGGGATCAGCCGCAGGACGAGCGATTAAACGCACCGGGCCCCAAGTCCGTCGAAGAGATGGTCCGTACTTTTACTTTCGTATTCGCCGTATTCGTATTCGAATAGGATCGTGGGCTTTTTCTTCTTAAAGCATAACACAATGTGATTCGTCTGAAAACGGAGTTTTATTTATTAAATACGAATACGTTTTACATTACTAATATCAACTGACGAAATACTAACCTCAAAACAGAGAATCGACAATTAAATGTTCGCGCTTTACTATTATTATTTTAAAAACTCGAATCGTCTTTCGCGCTTTTAAATTAAAGCGATTTCACATACATAACCGAGTTTTTACGAAATTATCGAACAACATTTGTAATCAAATTATAAATTATTATTCCATTGAAATGATACGACATGATTCTCACTGGTGGCCCTTTCTTACGGCTCAACCGAGAAATACTCGAATGCCAATGTCCGCACAAAGCTTACGTGTATCAATGCGGAAAAGCGCGCGCACGAAATAAACGAAAAAGTCGCGGCGAATTCGTTCCGACGTCGGCATTTTCCGATAAACAGTTGGCCGGCTGCACTTTTGGAACCAATTTAAGGAAGTCCTCGGTACTATCGACGATCGTAATTGTTCAGAAGGACGTAAACCGACGAAAAGCTCGCCGTATTTTTACGGTTGGTTTTTATTTTTCGTAAATATATATTTTTGGAGTTCCCCTTCGGTCGTAACGTCGTAATAAAATTCGAATATTACGATACATTTCGACGAAAATTACGGGACTCGTTCGCAATAAACCGTGTTGCAAACACCGCGTGAAACCGGGAGGGCTTTGTCCGCGTAGCTCTACCCGACGACGGTTCTCAACAAAGTCCAAACCTGTGGATCACGAGACGTTGTGCCCCCCGCCACCGTCTCGGCACGGCCCGGCGTAAGTATCGCGTAAACCTAACGTCGACAAGGTCGCGGCGGGCTATTCGGTGTGTGGGTGGAAAGTTTTATGTCAGCTGTGAATCGCGTTGGCCGAACGACGTGTGGAATGATAATCGTACGGCGGCGCGGACGAACATTTTTGTTCGTTCGTGGGGTGTATGGCGCGATCGGAACCGTCTAATACGGCCGGACGGGAGGGCGCGTTCCGAGTGGCGAAAAACGTTCGCAGCTCTCGGAAACGATGGCTTTACTCTGCGACCGGTCGACGCAATCCGTTTCGTCACCGACGGTCGGGCGTGCGCCAATGACCGGAGGGTCGTACAACCGTACCGTTCCCACGGCGCTCGTTTTACTTCGGACAATTCGCGGATTTCGCGCGGCCGATAATGGCCGAACGCGCCAACCGGCCACTGTACGTATTCGGTTTCGCGCGTTATCGACCGGTCAACCGTTTAGAACCCGAAACGTATGGCGGCGGCGTTTGTTAATTATTTCCGACGCGATTGTAATTACTTACGTACAAATCGATCGAGCCGAATAACATTTTCGAACAATTAAACTCGGAGGCCTTAAAGTTTTTTTATCCGAAAACAAAAAACAACGACGACGGCCTAATAAATTAAATAACGTTTTCAGCGAGTTTAAAGTTTTATACCTAAAAATTTCATTTTTATAAAACGCGTACTTATCTACGTTTTTAAGTTTTATCGTTTTGTTTTTTTGTTTTTAATCGTTTTCGTCTTTAATTAAAAAAGTTACGTTTTATATTTTTACGCGCCGTGTATTAACGATTTCATTCCCGACGAATCACTTCGACGATCGGTCAACGGTCGTACGACAATATTCGTAAAGGCGGATTTGAAATAACGACGAATACACAAGTTATTGGTTCCGCCGAGTTCGTTACGTTATACGCGCATATATATATATATATATATATTATGGTTTTCGTACGTCGGAACGGCGCGCGAAATTTCCGTCGAATTATTTTCCAAGACCGGTAACGTTAGTGGTCACGCGGTCCCTTCGTTTATAGCTTCGCGTGCGTATATACGTAGTGCTCGGAGTTTCCAACGAAACCCACGGCCCGAGGCGTTTCGTCGATCGCGCGCGTTGAATACGTTCGACCGTATTCGGAAGATCGGAAAAATAACGAAACGACCGAACTCGTTAATTTATAATTACTGAAATAAAAAACGTCGCCACCGCGATCGTTCCGAAAATGTCGAGCACGCATTGTGCGCGGAAACGACGGCGTAATCGTTTGACTTTTCGTCTTCGGCGGGACGGTACTTGGGTATCGAATGTGGCGGCGTCCCGTCGTTGTACCGCGAAGATAATATTACAAAGATAATGTTCGAACGGTTTTGCGAAACCAATCGCGTCGAATCCCACGATTGTAAATACGGCGTATTCGACGGTCGTGCTAATAACGGTGTTGTCGGTCAAGAATATGTTCGTCCACCGGCGGCCGGTTTTCTTCACGTTTTCTGTAATAGAAATCAAGGGGTTGTACGACGTCACGTTTCGCGTTCCGAATCAAACCGCTTTCGTCCGACGTTCGCCAACAAAGGAATACCAACGATTTCGATCTTATAGTATTCGCGATTGTAAAAACGCCGGTGACGAGAAAACGGGCGATTAGTGAAAAATGACGACACGCGTTCGTATTGGCGCGTTCGACGGATTTTCGCTACATTAACGTAGCGTCCGGGCACGAAGGGATAACGAGACGACGCGTTTGGATCACCGACGGTCACGTGCCACTTCGGGTCGGCGGCACGGCCGTTAGATAAACGGATTATAACGATACGTATTCGTAAAATGTTCGGCCGGGCGAAATATGGCGGCATAGCCAACGACGTTCGGGTTATTTCAATATGCACATTTTTATGTTTGGTAGGGATTTTTAAGCGCGCGTACGGATATATTAGTCGCAATTCGTCTCGGCGCGAATATTCGTGTGGAAAATGAGGAAAAAAACCAGGGAGATTTAAAACGTTATTTCGTCCGCTCGATGTTGAACGGGCCCGCAGTGTATTTCATTCACGCGGTATATTTCGCGCGTTTTTTCTACGCGGAACGACCATTTCCATTCGGTAACAATCGTCGAGTAGGCTCCGTTGAAAGCGAAAGGTCCGATTCTGTATTCGAAATTCTCAATTTACGTTACCCCGAAACCCAACCACACCCGCCGGGAAACCGTCGTGTACCGTGCCCACACGGCGGCGTGTACGTTTCGCGAACGGAATTCGCCGACTACACGCGTACGCGAAAACGTTCCGCGTATCGTTTTCTTTTTTCGTTTTCTTTTTTACGGTTAATATTGTACCGAGCGTTCGTATTCGTTATTTCTTTCCATTCACCGTTTCGGCGCAGAATCGGTCGTCGTCGTCCCATCGGTGCCGTTTCGGCGACGGCGTAGGCACACGGTGTTTTACGAGCGACCGGGCTTTGACGGAACGACGGATAACGCGTATATACCGTTTCCGTCTCGTAAACTATCCGCCGGGAACGCCGCGAAACTCGAGCTCCGGACACCGTCGCCGCGTCATTCCGAAATTCGGTGCCGTTCGTAAATAGTCGCGACGGACTATAGCGCGCGACTCGCCGAAACCGTCGTACGAAAGCCCGCTTCGATATTTCCCCGCCGTCGTTCGACTGTACCAGACGGCGCGTCAGTGCTCTATCCAAGCATACCTACTGAAACGTAACCGAAAATTCGTCTATTCGCCCGTGTATATTATTGTCTCTCGGGTAGGGCACTCGAGTATTTTACGGCAAATGCCGGAACGTTGGCCAACGGGTTCGAACGCGTTTTGGACGCGCGTAACGACGATTTAAAATACTCCTTTTTTTCCCCCCCGGGCTTATAATGACTTTACCGTTACTTTTCTAATCGACACCTACAGTATCTCGGATCACGGAACGATCGTCGTCTATCCGCTAATCGTCGGCGAATAACCGCCGGTGTGGTTTTGCAGCCCGCGCCAATTAACGTTCGCGAATCGTAGTATTCCTTCGCGGCCCTAGTACGTAAATCGCCGAACACCCGCGAAATCCCGATCGCTGTTTGGCCCGAGAAACACGCGTGTCATTATATATGTCGCTCCGTTTCTTCGCCGACACGGCCGTACTCGTAAATCTCGTGCCGCCGCTGTGCCACGCGTGGGTGTATTATACGACCACACTAATCCGTTCGTAGTTAATATTCCGTTTTACCACACGTATTCGGCTGCTTTTACTATCCATCCGTATCGCGTCCGAAAATTCGCCCAACTATCGTCACGAACGAATAATATTCGCGGGCGCGAACGTCAATGTCGGAACAATAATAAAATGTCTCTAGTTGTACGAAATATATTTCTTATCATCCGGAATAAAAAATTCCTTCGGGAAGTACCGAAATACTATTCAAAATACTCGAACGGGTGTATAACGCAACACTGAACTTGTATATACATAAGTACGAACGTTAGACAGTTACATGTTGCGTTTTTTGAAACCACGAAGAACGTTTAACCGTGTGACAATTATTTGAAGTACCACGTACGCGGTAATGAAACGTTCACAAAGAGACGATCGGTGATGTTCGAGCGTTTATTTTCGTATCGGTTTAACGACGAACCGAAACATTAAAAAATAACGTTCGGCCTCCGCGGATCGTTACCACGTGAACGCGATTTCGTTCGGTAATTTATGTCTTCGATAAGCGTTCGTACAAATCAATTATTTTTAATCACGCGTACGCGTCTATTGTCGAATTAAACGCGTATAAATTACGCGCTCGTGATAAATTAAATAAAAAAAAAACCTCGCGACTTTTTTCCTAGCCATTTAATAAAACGTCCGTCGAAAATATCCGTGACAAACGAACTATTTCAAACGACGGTCGGAACGGATGCGTAAAAAACGACATATTTTACGCATAAACAAAATACACGCTTGGCGTATTGAGTTCATAGCCATGTTTACATGTGTAACTAATATCGAGTATACCTATTACTTTAGCGAGTAGTTTCGTCTCGTTGTTTTTGACCGATCTTCCGCACCGTCAACGGTTAAATTATTTGGAAATTTTAGGTTAGGAACTCACGTTGTCGCGGCTTGTACGACTGTTTCGGCGGCCCGACCAAATGAGCTGAATCGGTTCGTATTCTAGATAGTTGGGGCCGGTAAGGTATTCCTCAACACCCGTTCTAGCGTCGGCGAATCCTCTAGTTTCCGCCTGACCGTCGGGGTCTGACCGGTAGGGACGTCGACTATTTCAGGCGAGCAATGGACGGATGGACTAGAAGTGAAAATGGGATAGATCCGGGTTTCGTCCCGTGGACGGGCGCGCTACGTGTAACGCACGAATCCTTTCTATTCGCGGACGGAAGTGGTGAATTGGACGGGACGGCCGGCTCGATGGCCAGGTGGAAAACCGGTAAAAACCGCGGACAATAAACGTGTTTGTAGAGGGGACCCGTGCCCCTTCGTTCACGCGCCGTGTTTATCGTAACGGGCGGGGCATATCGTTCGTTTCAGTGACGGTTGTACGTTTATTCGTACGTTAAACGGTGGCGCGTTCGTTGGCCGTAATGCCCGACGCAGAAACAGAACAAACTAAGACGATACGCGACGCGCCGATAGCCGAAAATACGAATTTTCCATAAACATTTCGCGAACGTCGTAAAAGTCCGTTAAATTTACGGCCAATTATCGCGTACTCGTATTTGTCCGTGATCCCGACTTTAACAACGGTTAAGTGCTTCGACGAGTAAATAAATTAAATTGACTACTTTTTTAAGCGTCGTCGCGCGTTCGAAATGAGCGAGACGATTATTATAAAACCGCGGCAAACAAACATATATATATATTACGACGCGGATGGCTTATTAAATAGTAATATAGTTAAATCGTTTTTATTACGATAGCGAAAGCGCTCAAAATTATCGTACAGCGTAGTATAGACGCCGAAGAAGGATAAAATTATTCGCGTTAGATCGGTAAACATTTTACGACGTTAGGATTTATAATTGGGTAAAATCTCTCGGGATGTTAAAATGTCAAGCACATTTACGCGAGATAATTGTATAAAGCCCGTAAGAGAGCGTAACGGTTTGTATCGCGCGGGCGTTTCGGCCGAGCGACGGTTTTTAAATTCCCGAATCTTTATTTACGGTAATGGTAAATAATTATGTTTTAATAGAACGCCGCCGGCGCGCTTTTTAACCTTTTTAATAATGCGCGCGTTGCCCTAAAAAAATAATTAGTCTTGATAATTCGAAAAGTCAAAATCCGCGCGGAACAATAGGTCCGAAAAGTTAACGAAATTTCCGTTAGAATATTTAGAAGGACCGTAGGCAAATACGCGCGATATATTCTCGCCGTTTCGGAATTAAAAAAAAAAAGCGTTCATCGATCAAATCGTTAGGGCGGCGTGCAAACGAACGAATTCCCGTCGTTAATTAATAAAATGTCCGATAACTTATCCCGAAAATGTCTGGCGAACGTTTTTATTGTTCCGCGTCATTTTATTTACGTCGTAAACGCGTGGATGTTATCGTCTCGAAGTCGCGCAATAACTCGGTCGTAGTTATAAGTTTATCGAACGCGCGTTCGATAAATAACGTAATTTTAATACAAACATACGAAATGCGATCGAAAACGTGGCTAATAGTTACGATAAATTGTACTTTATTCCCGAAAGATATTCTAAATTTTCGTTCGCGGGATTTACGCGTGTACGGGCGGCTATAATATAGATTTACGTCGGCGCTATTTACGGATTTCGTCGCGAGTTGCTCGTACTCTAAAATTACGTAAACAAAACGGCGAAAAACTAAAGCGCGGTCGCGTGTACGAAATATAGTCTCGCACAATGTCTGACAATCGGCGCGACTCGCGACGTAACGAATAATACGAGGGCTGGCTGAAAAGTGACGCGCACACGCGAACGAAATTACTTTACAGATCCGCGCCTGGTGGCGTTCGAAAGTCCCATACGCGCGTAAAATTTAAACGCGTCGCGCGCGCGCTTTTCGTAGCGAAAGTACGAGGACCCGTTACGGTCAACATGAAATAAACGGATTGAATCATTCGCTGTCGAAAATGTCGAGATAACGGCGCTTTGTATTTTTGGGCCGTAATGACTCGTCCACCCCGTGACAATAACGCTTTCCAGAGTGAAATTCGCCGCCGGTCATTTCAAATCGTCGACGTTTATCGTTTGTGATCGAACGTCCGCCGCGTGTTTCATCGATCGATTTGGGTACCCGTCGATTTACGGCAGTCGACGGTATCGTCAACGATAAAAGCCTTTAAACGGCCGCGAATTTCGAAAGTGGTGACGTTTTGGACAAGATTCGTTAACGGCGCGCTGCTGTTGCGCTCGCGTTGAGAACGTTAGAACGCGCGTATTCGTACTTAAAAGTCCATTGGACTTTGCACGCGTATAGAGGCCGAACGGGACTTTCGAACGCCACCAGGCGCGGGATCTGTAGGTTATTTTGTGCGCGCGTCATTTTTCGGCCCGCCCGCGTTCGTTAAAACGGCCGTCGTTCGAACTGGCCCGGTCGTCGATTCGAACGAACTCGGAATATCCGGCGGGTTTTCATCCAGAACCGTTGCCGTGTCGTTGTCGATTGGCGCTTCGGTGTCGTGGTGCGTATGTAAACGTCACGTCTAACGTTCGAAATTAAGCGAACCGAAATCCGCGCCGTCGGACGCCTGTTCCGCGAGTATCGACCCTCCGGTTTTAGCCGAAAGTTTCGACATTTTCGTCCGGACGGAACACGCACGCCCGCGACGATATATATCGTTCCGTTTCACCATCCCGGCCATTTCGCGCGCTCCTCTTAAACTACACTATTATTGTAAGCGAATTCAGCCCACACGACGTTCGTACATTTCTTCGTCGTTTATTTCCCTCGCGCAAATCGTCGTGCGACGTACACACATATATACCGAACGTAATCCGTCAACTACGATTTAATTTAAAATCAACGCCCAGGGTTTCCGTCAGATTTTCGCGCCCTGTTGGAAGTTATCTACAGTGAACCGTATTCGTTTCGTTCGTTTTTGTTACCGTACGTTTCGCGAATAAAATTCCTCCGACGACGAAACACGAAATATAAATACTTGTGACGTATATTACCGTAACGATTGCGCGCGAGCGCGCGTCACAATTGTCGTAACGGTCGACGTAGTTTATTTTGGATAGTATTAGTCTCTTTCGGACGTATAACGCGCGAATATTTTGTTTGGCTTTTTTTTTTTATAAACAAACCGACGCCTTTTAGAATACCGAACGGCGAACGCGTTAGCGGCCACAACTCTCCGTGAAGTCGGTATTGCGGGGGGAACGAGTCATTTGTACGAAACGTCTCTGGTGTTCTTCGGCTCGTTTAATATCGCCGGCGAATTCGTCGACCCGACCATTGGTCGTTTTGCACCACTTGTTCGCCTTTAAATTTCAAAAGTGGAATACGGGACATCGAGCTAAGCGATTATTATTGTTATTTTCGTTTTATTTTATCGTTCGCCGATAGGTCCGTTTATTTCGCTTGGTCCGCGCTTTTCGATTTATCGACGAATTCTTGAATAATTCCCGACCTCGCGTCTTTAATCGCAAAACTCGGTAAATAAGGGAAAACATCCCCAGCGTTCCCCTACACACTGTTCCGTATCCTAGCCTTCCGGGGTTCCCGTTTTATTTATTCATTCTTTACTTTTGAGTCGTTACATTGCCGACATCTTTTAATACCGTACGACACTCTGACGATTTACTCGCTTCGTTATTTACGATTTTTTTTTCTCTGCACGCACGCGCGCAAAAACAAACGCACATCGTTGCGTAACGCGATCGTTTTTTCCCCCTAATTCGTCGTTGTTTTGACGGTTTTTTTTTGTTTCGAGCCAATTATTTCTAAAGATAAATGTATCTTCGTATTATTATAACGAACAATGCGTGTTCGGTTTCGCGTTTCAACGCAACTTACGTCGATAACTGAAAATTTCCATCGATCCGGACAAGCCAATTAACGGTTCATAAACAACGGTTACTATTTTCGCGCGTACCATATTTGATACGCTTCGGTTGACCAAACGGCGTTTTTAAATGTAACCAGAGGGAAGCGTTCGGACGTTCGATTCGAATTCGTCGGTTGTATTGTCGCGCGCGCGTTGAAAATGTATTCACGTCGGGTCGATCGCAACGGTGGAACTCGAATATCGCGCTGACATATTTATCTAGAGCCGGTACACACTCGGGACGTAAACTCGTCGGGATACATTTGGTTGTCGACGGCGGACGAAATACGAGAAAACGACGTACGCCGAAAACGGACGAAAGCCCTAATATTCGTTCGGCAATATAATTCGTTCGCGTCCCGTCGTCTCGCCGGAGAATTTTAAACATTCGCCCGTTTAAAATTATACCCGAATTCACGAATGTAATTAGTCGGTAATTGGGTGGTCACTACTAAACTGGTCGATGCGTTCCCGTTGAACATATGGGAGTGAATAATCCGGCCGGCGGAATCAGTTACGGGGGAAGGGGATACATACGGATCGCCAAGCAACGTATCGCTAAGTAACGAATTAGATTGTATCGGTCAACTGGAAATGTATTGTAGAAAACGGTCGCGCGCGGACGAATGGAACGTTTCGTGTTTTCGCCCTAACCAACATAGGCCCCGAATACGACGCCGGTCGATAACTACGCCGTTATTGGTTCACTCGGTACGGTACGCGGTAACGCGAACGTATTTCGAAAACCGCGCGGGCGTTGTTCGTGATCTGTTACGAGAATAAGCCGGTTGACGGGCGCGTTTCGGTTAATAAACGGCTACATGACGCGGCCAAATACCGTCAACGGAATTGTCGGCAATTGATACGCGACCGATTTATACATTTCGTATCGGAAAATCGACGCTAAACCGGGGGAATCCTCCGTCACGTGCGTATTTACATTCTCGTCGAATACGTCGCAGTAAGACCAGTTTTATTACGGAGTGTTTCCCTTTCGCGGCAGTGATTATTGAGTACCGTTTACGCGACGAACGTTTCGAGTAGGAAAACGCTTCGTACGTAATAGCCGTTATTTTAGATTTCTTCGAGCGGTGTCGTTTTGGAGAATAGACCCCAAACGAACGTCCCGATTTATTAACGAATTCGTAGACCGCGACCAATTTTCAATACGAATCACCGGCGTACGCGTTCAATTTTAATTAAGTTACACTAACGCGTCACGTTTTTTTTTTTCAAATTAACTTCGCCCTTATTGAGGCACATTTCCTTAAACTTTACGTTAACTTCACGCTGGGTTAACGACATCGTAGGTGCCGCGCAATATCGTTTAAAATGTTCGGTAACGTAAAATACGAGGCGTTGGGACGTCCTACGTCGTTTTTCGAGCTAATCTTTTTGCCGCTAATTCGAAAACGTTAATTATCGACCAAGTTAGGTTACTTTACGAAAAAAAAAAACCATAAACTTTTTCAGTTGACGAGAAAACTATCGGTAATCTTTGATTTATGCGTATTTTCGACGAACGGTTCGACAAAAAAAAATGGCGAACTTCCTATTATAAAAACGCTAATAACCGTTACGCGAAACACTTTTCGACAATTCCTATCGTTTTCGTTCGAACGTGAAAATGTCGCGGGTTTTTTTTTCGAAATTGTCGACGTTTTTTCGAAAAACTAGCGCCCGCGTCCAACAATAATTACCGCGCCGTTGAGTCCGTTAACGTGTTTGCGCCGTACTCCGTGGCCGGTAAATATTGACGTTTACGGGCGCCCGTGTTGACGCAATAAACGCGCGTAGTTCGTTTTCGGAAGACCGTTCTATTATTATTCAACGACACCAACGCCCGGCACCAACGACACCGTCGGTTCGACGGCCAATTAACAACGTTAGCCGCACGGATTCGTATCTTCAGACAAAGATAGAAGCACAGAATGGACACTGATAGTGAATTATGTCAGAAGTATAGGTAAATCTGATAAACGAATTCGTCATCATTTTGGAGGAAATTAGTATGACCATACCCACAAAAAAATTGTTTTTGTAAATTGTTGTACATGTATGAAATATATTAAAATTAACAAACGAGAACGAATATGAAGTTTAGGATTATATTTTTCTAGTTGATTTAAACAGGCTCTATATAACGGGCAATAATAAGCGGCCATTTTTTTTGGAAGAAAATAATATCGATAATATTCCGTGATCACATTTAAGAGTGTTCAGAGCCTGGTAGAAGCTCGGCGAGTGTACGCGCGCGCGCGATAACGAATTATTGAAACGACGGTTCCGTCTTAGATCGTGCTAAAAACGCGAGTGTCGCCCGTTACGGTTAATTACGTACGCGTACCGAGTGACGCGCTCGTGTTCAAGTGGCCGGCCGGTGTTCGGGGAATAATCTCGTACGCCGTGACGCGCGCGTAAATTAATTTCGAGTGACCGTCGTTAGTTACCTTTCGCGATCCCTGCCCGTTATTTCGTCGTCTATAACCGTTTCGCGCTATAATATAATTTTATTGTTCCGCGCCCCGTCGCCCGTTACCGACGCGTAATGGAATACTCGGCCGCGCTATAACACGACGACTTGGCTTCGAAATCGGTTTTGTCCCGGACGGTAACGTAACCGCGCTAACCGTTCCGGTTGGCGGGTCGGAGTAGAGGGAAGTTGTAGGGTGTGTGTGTGTGTGTATACATACGACCAGTACCACCAATCACCCCCACACACACACCGCCTTCCCACCGATCCGGGTGACGGTTCGCTCCGCGTAAACGCACCGTGGTCTTACCTAGCGCCGTAGCCGGTCGTAAAATCGCCGTCCCACGCGGAATTATTATTATTACGCGACTTCGAGCCGACCAAAACGCGCGCCAACTACGCGTTCTCCCGGGGTCGTTATTATTCGTTCGTACGATCCCCCACGATATATACGCGTTCCCCGGGTACGTTCGTCGTCCCGAATTCGTCCCCGCGAACAATTCGTAAATATTCGCCGAGAGACGGTGTTTCTCCCCCCTCCCTCCCACTGTTGATTCGGAACGCCGTACCGCGCCGCGTTTGTCAATCCGACCGTGCGGCGATTGTCGCGGTAATTCGGTTTAAAGTCGGCGATACGCGTCCGTTGCACGAAGCCGATTGTAGGGGCCCGAGGTGCGTAAATGCTCAACGAGTGGAACGTTTAGTGCCGGAGCGTCCATAGGCGTCGGTATAATCCCGAGCGAAGACGTTACCAGGAGAAACGAAAAGGTACTAGCTAAATATTCAGCCGATCCGATTACGGGTATGGATCTGTCGTGCGCAATGGAGGCGCGTAACTTTACGGCGGCATTACATTCGTAATACAAAAATTAAATCCGTCCGATGGCGGACGAAATGTAACGACCACTGGTAACGTTTAAATACGAGCCGACCGAAAAATGTACGTTATTCGAAATGGCGTTATTATTTTCGTTTTCTTTTTTTTTCAGAAAATAAGACCGAACGTGTTTAGTAGTGACGCCGACAACTTTTCGATACGCGAATCGTTCGAAACGTAACGACTACTCCGAATGCGAGTTACGTCCATTGGAATACGCGTTTTTATTTATAAACGAAACAACACTACATAGGACCGTAGTGGGATACTGTAAACACAATACGCGATAACGTTGGATAAAATTCGACCGTTTAATGGAAAATGTCGAAAACGCGATGGTAAGAACGGTTCAAATATTGTAGCCGTACTAAAGTCACCCGTCCGCAGCGCTGTTGCGACTGCGTCTCGTTGTTGGAAAGCTTTCGGTCGACGATAATTCGAAAAGGAGGTGGCTTCATATACGTCGCTGTTTTTTCGGAAACGGTTTAAACCGTTTTATTACGTTTTTCTTTTTATCGGTGGCAAGTTTCCCGCTATTCGCCTCCGCAACGGTTCGACGTTCTACGCGGTAAGCGCGTACTTGGACAATTTCATTCGCCCGGAACCGTTCCACGCCCCCGACAAATAGCTACGGGGACATTTTTCGTTCAACGACTGTATTAACGCCGAACTTCGCACAAAGCGCTCTCGACCGTGCTATTATTAATTTAGGTTATCCGCGCGGGTCGTCGTTGCTCGTGTGCCGATGGGTCACGGTTGGACGAATGTTTGTGTTGCGCGAACGTCGGCCCGTCGAATATTATTTCGTATTTCGCGACTCGAACGCCTGTTGGTTTAGGCCATTGCCGTTGATATTCCCCGTCCCGTGCAAACACGGCGGCCCGTGAAAGCGAATAAAACGATCGTCCCTCGTATACATTCGGTTTTGCCCGAAAACGTTCCCCCGTCGTCTCGGGCCGACAACAGTCGTACCGGCGTAACAGTATCGCGCCGCGTGTAACGGTTACCGCTCGGCGACGACCGAAACGATTAACGTGCCGCCGTAAACACCGGGGGGGGGCGGTCCGGTTCGTTGATCGCGTTCCGCGTAGACGATCAAATTCGTTTCGGGTAAAACGTACGGAAAATAACCGATATAACGCGCGCGCTTATCGGACGTCCAAACAATAATCCACGACGTCGCGACCCGACCAATTAAGTAGTAATCGGCCGATTTCGTTTTTCCGATACGAATAAATAATCGATTCGCCGATTGGGAAAACCGTACGGACGATTAACGAACGTCGCGTCATTCGTTTCCGGGTCGTCAAAAACGTTTACGTATACGTTCGGTGGTACACGCGCGGTGTTCGTGGTACGAGACTGGACGACGCGTATTTCCGACATTCGCGAAACTAGAACGAGCGCGATAGACGAAACGTGTTCGGGACGCAAATAATAATAATAATCGGATTAGCGGTACGGCGACGGTATAAACGGAAAAAGGCGCGTTGTCTCCGGAAGTTCGCATGATACGTATATTTTTGTATAGGCGGAGTTTTGTTTCGTTAACCGCGCGAAAAGCCGACCTCGTTTGTGTCCGAAATATCGTTACGGCCAAGAAACGAAAACTGTGCTTACAGGGCACGCGGATACGATTGTTGAATACGATCGCGACCAACAGTGATGCACGCAGGAATCGGTTTCGCGGCTCGAACGATTTTCTCTGTCGTCGCGCGCGGGCCGGTGGCAAAGTTCGGGGCCGCGTGATTTGTCGTCATTTGGCCGAGAAGAGAAAATTCGTACGCTTTATCGACCCGTAGTCGCGGAAAGTTTTTTCGTGACACACATTTATGTGACGTACGATATAGGCCGGCAAACGGAAAAACGCTCGTCGAATTCCGAACGTTCGTACGCACGCGTAATGTGTCTCTGCGACGACGATACGGGCGCGTTTGAGAGCGTCGGGTTCCAGAAACGTCGCATTATCGGCGGTTGAGCAAGTACGAATTGAAGTCGCGCGAGAAAACAGCGTGTTCGTCGATTCAACCTTAGTCGCCCGTTTTTCGAACGGAATTCATTCCGATACGACGGAGTCGATTGAAACGGCGTTTTAGTACTGTTTACACGCCGTGGCTTATCTAGATGTCGTCGACATTCCGGCACCGGGCGAATACACGCGCTTAGAGATACCTTTGCGACGGTCACCGGCCGATCGTCGGTGTACGGTGAGAAATCGAGCGCGCACAACGTGTCTGAAAATACGATAAATATTATTATTATCGCCCGTGCAACGTATACGGTTGACACGTCAACGGACGCGTCCGTTTGTCGGTCAAAACGAAACGAGAACGAACTTTTCGGCGGTCGATTTTTTTAAAATTATCGACGTTAAGCTCTTCTACCGTAGGACGAGGTTGTCTGGCCGGCAGCGCACGCGCTGTCATTTCCGTCGGGAATAAGGACGGCCTTCCATTTCGGTCGTCGTCATTCAACGATCCCTCGACCCCGTCTTCATTCCACCGCGTGTATACGTAGTACGAGACGTAGCTCCGTCGTATCGTCGTGCCACGGAATAAGTTTCTACGAAAAATTGTCGAACACGAAATTTTATGTTACTGTTTATGTTTGTAACCGTGTCGTAAGCGAATATAACTCGAGACGGATCAAACGCGCTGATATTTTGGGCAAACATTCGTTAGGCTTCGTACTATATACGTTGTACGATAACGTCATTTATATTCACCACCGACATTTAGCCGGGGGAACTTTTCACACGTACCGCGTATACGCGGACACGCGTCACGGGCGTTCGCGGTATACGACGACGATTGAACGCCGAATACCGAGTCGGTACGCGCGTAAAAAGAAACCCGTTTCGTAATCGGAAGATAATTTGGCGTCATTTTTACACGGGGCCGTTTCGAACGACCCGTTTTTCGTCGCGTCACCGCTGGGCGGAGACAATAGTGTCCCGCGCCGTCCAATTGCCCATTACTCGCCGTACGTGTCCGATTTCCGAGCGTGTGGATAAAACGCGGTACCCGCGAAACGTGTACAAATACGGTACCCGTCGGCCACGACTTGAAGAAAAACGTATCGAACCGTTTTCGCGGAGCCGAGCTGCCGCCGAACCGGACGACGACGGGCGAACGGATATCCGGCGGTGTCGGGTGCAACTGTAGAACGAAAGGAGAAACCGGAGCATACGGGAACGTCGGCGGCGCTCGATTCAGCGGCCGGCTCCGGTAAAACGATAATTGATGGTCGACGGGCGCGCCGAGCTTCGCGACGAAATCAGGCGATTTAACCGGAACGTATCGCGACGAAAAAAACCGACAGGGACACATTTAACGACGTCGGAAGACGGAGACACGGGGTTTGGGGAAAGAAGACGACGATATTCGTGTTACAGATAGCGTTACGGCGATACGCGCGCGCGGTTTTTACGCGAACTCGTTATCCGTCGGAGCGACGGGCGAGAAGATGGAATCGGAATAAAAAATCGCTTTGACGCCCCCTTTCTTTCGTGCGCCCGTTTTTCCGTGACTTGATACATACGTTTCCGCCAGTTCATATACACATACACACACACACGGGTGCGCTTGAACCGCACACTTATACGTGTATATATATATATAATAAATACGTTTCTCGTCCACGTATACCACAAACGTGATAACATTATGCTCCGATAACGAGTTCAATACGAGAGACGTCGATATGTATTCGAAATATGTGCGGGGGAAATATAATAAGTTTGAAAAATGAGCGCGCGTTCGCGGTGGTGTTATTCGGCTTTTTGTTTTCTCCGTCCGTCGTAACGGTACGTTCGAGAAAAAGTAATCGACTACACGCGCGGATCTCTACTATTTTCTTTTTCAAATAATTGTACCGGTAAGTGCAATACGCGCACGTACGTACCGTGTCCGTAGATTATATTTAAGAACGGAAAATTTCGGCGCGTTAATCCCCTCGCGTCAATTTACTCGGGATCGTTACGTCCATTAGTTTTGTGCGCCGACGACTTATTTTTTCGTGCCACGCCGCACGTTCCCTCCCCGGTTACGATACCATTGTCCCAAGTCACCACAGACGCCCGAAATTGCCAACGCGTTTAAACAACCGATCGTCACGGAACGCCGTACGTAAATTTCGTACACGATGACAAACGGACACTCCGTAAATATGTCGACCGTATCACCCGTCGTTCGTCTCGGAACGTTTCCCCTTATCCGCGAGCGATTTAATACCGTTCCCGAAGCGAACGCGTTCGCCGCGAAAACTTTTGTATAAATCGTTTTCATAAATATTACATAGACGTCCGGCGCGTTTATACGCTTCGGACGGCTTACTAAGTTTCGGGGTAAAAAAAATAAAACGACGCGGGGATAAGTATTTTAGGGGGATTTTGTTGTTGTTGTCGTTGTCGGTTTAATCGATTCGAATCGCCCGTTAATCAAACTACGTGCACGCATTACGCGTTTATTTGAAAAATGTTTTTTCTCGCCCGAAAATTGATTCGGCCCGTTTATTAACTTTTTCACGGCCGACGTTCATTTTTTTTTTTTTTTTTAAACGATCGGACAAAATAATAGAAACAATTTCGTTAAAATTGTTTAACACGATAACAACGGATTACCTTTAATTTAAAAAATAATATAGCGTGTTTCTGTACGGGGAAAAATACATTTATATTATTAAATACATAGGTATTCGTTAATGTTGGTTCGTTGTGTGCGCGTTTTTTATTTTATTTCCAGTCGGAATTTTCCCGTCTAAAATAATAATAATCGAATCGAAATATCCGTTTTTTTTCGACGACACACACAACGCGATTGCTGCGGACGAGCGACGGCAATTATCGTAATTTTTATTATTAATTATTTTCGCGATATTATTGACGCCGTTTTAGACCCCGCGCGACTTTTACGACCCCCGGACGAACGTACCACGGCATATTCGAAAACCCCGTTTTTAATTTATTACCGTGATCGGATTAATAACTCTTTATTCTACGCCCTAATAATTTACTAAACGAAAACTTCAATTTAACAACTCGTAATCCAAATGGGTGGTGGGGGAATAGGGGTTCGTCGACGCGCGCACCGATCGGACAATTCGTACGTCGATCCCGTCATGAATGTAAGTCACGCGGAAAGTGAAAACGACGGATTTGCGCCGTCCAATGTTTTCGAAATAAAATACCTAACCGAGACGAAACGGACGGACGTGTGTTTTTTGTGCACCGTTGCCGTTATATCGACTCGGCCGCGTGAAATGCACGGAAAACGTCCGAATTCCGCGGGCTCGGAGCGAGAGAGGGCTGACGAGCGTATTCCTTCTAACCGTCCGATTTATCCACTCGGTCTTTTACGTGGTGTGTGACTACCGTCGTCTTCCGCCGTCGCGAATTTATATTTTATTACGTGACGTTACGTGCCAGAAAAAAAACTAAAAAACGAAGCGCCGACTAGATACTAACGTACTACGAACTTTAAAAACACACTCTCGCTTTGTTCGTTTCGACGCATATTATGTTCGCGCGTGTATTATTTACATTCACTAGTGCCGCGAAACGTCGATAAGCCCGAGGGAGATTTTTATCGAAATTTCGGGGAAACCCTCCGAACGTGGCGGCGGTCGTCCGACGTACCATTTTTGTTTTTTACCCACGACCGTTGTCGCGTTAAAAAAAAAAAACGTACAATATAACCGCGTACGGTTGATCGGTTCCGCCCGAGAATCGACGTGTACGTTTTACGAACGCAGAAATAATCGAAAGTTAGATTCGCGGCCCTACGCTATTTGCGACGTACGGACGGACCGAGGATATGGGGGAACGATTTACGGGCGCGCCCGCTACGTAATTACGTCGGACGAAATATTATTGCCGAAATCGCCGGCAAATAACGCCGGTCGTTTTTATTACGGACGCGTTTCGTGGCGAATATACGTCCGGAAAGTAGGTTATCGAGCGACGAACGAGACCACGAACGTATCTAACGAAAGCAATCCGTTTCGAGTATACGCCGACTATTATCGCGCGGTTAATCGAAGTGCACGCGTCGTTTAACCAGACACACTGTTCTTTGGTGGTCGCGCCCAGGGCCGCTACAATCGCTCGTAGTAAATTCGCGTTCCGAGGTAAACAATCCGCGCGGTTCATTCCAGTTCCGTTTTCGTGCACGATTGGTCACGCGTAGTTAACGCACGCTTAATTTACCTAGTTGGGAACGCGCGTGACGCACCGTAGTCTACGCCGCCTCGCGAATTACCAGTTGCCGCGGCGTATAAACGAGGGGGGATAACCCCTCTCCCGAAAACTTCTAGGAAAAATTAATTTCTTTAGAGACGCGTATTTTTGAACTTCAATACTCGTTATAATAATAACGTGTTCGTTAAAAACGAATAACGATATTAAAGTTCATAACGTGTCTTGTTTCGTTAGGGTCGACCGATTTATTTCTTTAAAAATTAACGTCCCCGGCCCCGTAATTCAGGTCTAAGTACCCACGTAAGATCCGACGTCGATCGACGAGCGGACGTCGATTTTAATTAACTTTTCCTTCGCCGACAATTACGAAGTCTTACACAACGCTGATAATGGCGGCCGCGTCGAGAGGCGACATTATTTGTTCGCGGTTTTTAATCGCTTTTTTCCTCGGAAAATAATTAGGAGCCGACTAGGCGCGCTGAAAAGACGTAAGCGTAAATACGATACGAAATAACGAAATAGTTAAAACATCAAAAAGGCTTTACTACACTTCTCTAAGAATCCAGAAAAAATGAAAAAGCGAGCCTTTGAAGAAGAAAAAGAGTTCTCTCGTGTTTTATTAAAAAAAAAAATAACGTGTATATAAAAGCGCTAAACTTTAAATCCTCTCGTCTCGGACTATATAAAATCAGAACTTCTTTTCATCATAGACCCGGTAGCCAATCAGATATATTATAATAACGCGTTTTTTCATAGTATACTATATATATACGAAGTCATAAATCATAATTAAAAGTCAAGAAATAACTTTACAAAAAGTACGTATAACATTTTAAATTGATACAAACGTTTCGATTCACGTATAATGGAAATACCGTATTAACGAGCGGAACGTGCTTAATTGTCACGTGAGTACTACACAGACATTTCACGTGTGCATAAACGAACGGATCGTTAAAACTATTTTTATTTCGGGTGATCGATCGTTTTGTTTTAATAAAATTCATCCCCTACCTCGGGGACTTATCGAAAATTCGCGACATTCCGGTGTTCGCGTTGCCGACCGACCGCGCGAAATTAGCGTAATCCCCAGGGACGATTACTTATCGGGATAAAAATGTTTTGAGGATATTTTTAAACGATTCGCGGACTAAATTATTCGTTTACGACGCCGTAATGATTAACCGTATCTGTTGCCCTCAGGATCGTTATGGAATTCGGATTAACCGCTACATGTTGCGTGTCGAACGACGATAAAAACGAAATATAGGGTGTCCCTTTAAAGCGCGCAACTTTCGAATCTGCCGTCATTCTTTTTGACGCTTCGTACGCGGCTCTATTTTTATCATTTCTGCTATCTCGCTCCGGATTAATTAGCTGTTGTTGTTTTCATTATTGGCGCAATCGCTGTAACGGAGCGGTTCACAAATAAACACAACGCGTTCCGATCGCGAAAACTCTTATCGAAATCATGGGACCGAAACGGTACGACGGTTTCGCGCGGTTTTCGGAAGAGACGAAGCACCCAAACAAGAACCACAGTTTTGCGGCTGATAAAAAATGACTGGTTCTATTGCTGGCTGCGAAGTCAATGGAGAACGTTATCGGCACAAGCTAATCAGCTTGTTACGACCTTTTTTTTTTTTTTACGCGGTAGCGGCAATACTCTCACTGGCCCGGAAAGCCTGAAGGCAGTACTTCGGACCAGCTTGTTACGACCTATCCTTCAAAATATCGATAATAAAAATCTACGGTTTCAACAAAATGGTGAAATATGTCACGCGAAACAATCGACATTATCGATGAAAAATTCTCGTGGAAGACGGATCTAATCGCGCGGTGACCAGGAGTGGCCTGCCAGGTCCCGCGACCTTGCCGCCTGTGACTTCTCTTTACGGGGTGACGTCAAATCACAATCGCCATTCGGCAAACGAAGGCGGAAATCGTGCGCGCCATTGTCGGCGTCACACCAGACATCTGTGAGCGGGTTATTGCCAATTTTGTCGAGCGCGTCAAACACATGCCGACTCGGCGGCAGTGGTCATACGCCGGATATTGTATCCCGCTATTACGTCGGAGATGCTACTTAATATAAACGTATAAGAATAAACGCGTTATCGTCGATATACGCGACTGTTTCATACATTTTTCAAAAGTTGCGCGCTTTATGGGACGCCCTGTATTCAAAACGTTGAAAAACGAACGCGTCGCGACAAGCTGGAAGTTCGATCCTTCGAATATAGCGATAGTAGACGTGTCGTAATTTGTTAATTCACTGTCGGCGTAGGTGTGCTTTTCGTTAGCATCGGTAAATTACGGTTTGTAACGACCGAACGATGAACGAGAAATAACGATCGTACAGACACGTTACACTAACGTCGGTTCAACGCCAACGAATCTATAGCAAACGAAACAATGTATTCCCTTTCAAAAAGAAAATTGGAATCGGTCAAGTACCACACGCGTACCCGCGACGTATCTCGCTCATTTTGTGCGTAACGTTTGTCCGGCGAACGTTTCCGCGCGTAACGGGCAAACGATTACGTCAAACGCGTTTCGTGGACGAAGCCTCGCAAATAACCGAATGACGGGCGATTTAAGTTAAATAGTGTTCGGGATTCTCGGGCAAAAAAATACGCCGTAAAATACGCTAAAAGACGTGCCGCGACATGGTCCTCCTCAGACATGCCCGGTCCATTCGTTCGCCGTTCCCGTCGTACCAACGTTGCGTGTCTTGCGTTGGCGTTCTTACAAATCCGAAAATATCGAAATAACCCGTAAAATACGAACGCTTTCTGTTCGATTATAAACACCACTCTGACGAATCGTCGCCGTTATTCCCGAGTATTATTTTCATTGCCCCTCGAAACGATATCACGAATACTACGGCGCGTTTTAATTAACGTTCGCCAAACGTATTTTCGGAAAGAATATTAGTAACGATCGTGTTGTTGCGGCTAAAGCGGTTTATTTTATGTTGTGCCCTACGTAACGGTCACGGTTAGACAATTTTCGCGATTGAAAAATAAATTTTCAATATTCGCGAAAAGGCGACCACGGGGAATCGCGTATGAATAACGCGCGAAAGACATGTTAACCGGACGGAGGCCGGACAATGCGAACGTTATTGAATTATTCCTTCGCGTTTCCGCGTGCCAACGGATAAGCTAAACAAAATAACACGTGCTTCGAACACGGAACGATCGGTTAAAAATCGAATAAACCGTTAAAGACGAGACGACGTTTCGTACTAGTGTTGAACAGGAATTATGAACGTGTTAGGTAACCGTTTACAGGTTCGTTAACCGTAAGCTAACGAAACGAACAATAGTGACGGTTGTTCAGCGGTTTAGATCGTACTCGACCGGGGCGTTTACTTTCACGTTCCACCGTAATTCGATCGGATTACGGCCGTTGTGCACGAGCGTATCCGCGTATCATTACGACGGTCGCCGTTGTCGTATTGCGGGGTCCGTCCGTCGTCGGTCGCCGAACAACGAAATAACTGTCGCGCTTATGGCGTTTTCGGCGGGACGGAACAATTATTATACGCGAAGTCCGTCGGCGTTCCCGTTCGAAGCGAAACGCTTCGCTTGCCGAGATTTCCGGGGCCGATCCGGGCCCTTCGTTAGTGGACGACACGGCGGCGATTCGTCGTTTGAACCGTTTTTTTTTATTTCCCGCGTTTCACCGACGGTGGGTGAGAGATCCCCTCCCCTATTATCGTCGTTTGTTCAATAAAAAATCTCGGGTACAATTCAAAACGCTCGTACCTTACAACAAACGATATGACCAACCTACGACCAGTAAAGTATTCCGTTTTATTATAAATCCCGAAAGAAATGGCGACGGAGGGAACGCACGCTTCCGATGACATTCTGCCGCCACAAATCAGCGTGCTTTAGACCGCTGCCAACCTTAAAGGCGATAGATGAGGGACGGGGGGGGGTTTCGGGTGAAATAATCGTCGCCGTTATGCCGAACGGAAACGCGATTCGGTTTCGCGGATATATCGTTTATCGCGAACGACGATCGTTCTTTCGCTCGTACTTGGGCCGAAAAATGTGATAGCGCACGGACGTCACACGGCCGCGGTCTCGTTAGGCGGCGACGAATTATTATCGCGTTCGGTTATGCAATCGCCGGACAAAACTTCGCGCGCGTGTTCCCGCGGGGATGGTTCACGGTCTACCGACGGAAAGTGCGCGCGCGTGAACCGGCCGCCGACACATTCGTCGCGTCCAAATCGTGCCGATAACGCGACGCGCTGGGAACCGCCGTCGTTGGCGGTCATTTCGTGCGAACCGACGACCGGAACGCGACCGGCACACCACCGCCGTTGTAACGCGTCCGGTGAACCGGTTGAACGCGTGTTTCCGTGCGTTGGCGGCGACGCGTCGTTAATGCTCCAAACGAGTGGCCCGCCGTCTACATTTCCGCATAAAACTGTCAAAACGACCGTTTCGCTCGGCGGCCCGCTCATCCAAAACAAAAACTATAAACACGCCGGTCGAATAACGTGTCCCTTATCGGGGAAATATTATTTTAAAAACGCGTTCGCCTCGGATTTACCGAAAATTCGATTATTTCGATTTTTTTTTGTCTTTTATACGCGATTATTTTTTGTCGAGTACGCACGCGTCCGTTTACATTCCCCTTTAAATAATTTATGGTCGTTTTTTTCGGTGTTTGTCCTTTACAACAATTCGACGGCTGTCACCGTTCAATCCATCAAAAGACCATTTTATCGAGTTTTTCATAAATTTGTCGAGCGTACGATAAATATTTAAAAATTAACCGTCCGCGTTATTTATGTGTTGCCCACGTTTGTTCGTTTTAACGAGCGTTTAATATAATTGTTTTCGTTATATATTCCGTTGTATACTCGTATACGTAAGCGCGCGTTTATTTATGTTCTCAATTACGAGGGTCGATCAAACAGCGCGTCGCGTTGGCCCGTAAGTCAAGAAGTACTAACGATTTATAAGAAAAAATTGATTTTATCGAAAAGCACGTAAACAAATCATTTTTCTACGTACCGCCAAACAAGTTCTTACACTTTTCATATCAGAGATTCGTCCCAGTTGTGGGTGTGGGGACCGTAGTGCAACATTTGAAATTCGAGCGGTGATCCAACGTTTATGGTCGAAAAGAGTTACGGACCATTCACGCACGGTGGTGTGCGAAGTTTATGGCGACAAAACTACTTGGAAGCCAGCGGTCGGAAAGCGGCGCGATATTATTTTACGCGTACGGCCGAACGGATATCCACTGACGAGTACCGTGCGCGAGGACACATTGACAACGTTAAGCCGCAGAACAAATTAATCACAATGGACACCGATAATGAATTACGTGAAAAGTATAGGTAAATCTAATAAACGAATTCGCCATCTTTTTTGGGGGAAAATCAGTGTGACCATACCCGCAAAAAATATATGTTTTCGTAAATCAATTTTCGTTTTAATAATTCGCTTATTCTAGGGGAAATAAGAATCGAATAGGGGTCGGATTTACATTATTGTCATTTTGATCGCGAAAACTATCAAATAGATTTTCTAGACAATCCTGATTTAATCTATATAGTGAATATCGAAGAGGTTTGGGGTCAATTTCATCCCATAATTGTAACGAAGAATTTATAGTAATTCGCCGTCCCTTTAAATATTTAATTCGGCGTGTAACGTCATTACACGCTAATTCACCGTTTACAATTTTGGTTTCCAAGACACGCGTACATTTAAAAACATCTAACGTATTATGTAAGTGTTGTCTTTGGGATGTAGTGTTTTTAAACGGTCATTTTAAGGCGGTAAATGTACATCATAAAGGTCATAAAAATGATTTACCGATGATGAGGTTTCGTTCATTTGTTTTGCTAAGGCAGGCTCTGGACACTGTTAAATGTTATCAATAATAAGTGGCCGTTTTTTTTTTGGAGGAAAATAATATCGATAATATTCTTCGATAACGTTTAAGAGTGTACAGAGCCTGATTGAGCCCGTGAGCGCGTATCGTTCGAACGAACCGGCGAATAAGAGAGTTGGCGAAATTGCCGAGTCATTGGGAATTGCTTTTGCACAGTACTCGCGGAAACCATTACAAAACACCCCACAAAGGTTGTGCCAGATTACTGACCGACGAACACAAGAACCGCCGTTCGCAAGCTCGTCAAACGCATTTTTGTCTCACACACAACCACACATATGGTCCCTTCGGGCATTACCTGTATAGGTATATCCTATTGTAAAACTACTATTTACGTTCTAAATAAATCGCGAATAATTTAACGCGCCAACGGCACCGACCGTTATTCGTTGGAAACGGCGAAAAATATTAATTTCGGCGCAACGGGTATTCGGATAATAAACACTATCTAAAAACACGATTATCCGATACGATATTGTATTTTTCCAATTCGTTTTACGTTCTAAAGACACAGTTACGTGATTGGTGTACCGTTGGCCGTTTCGCGTTTATTCGCGAATAATTTTTAATCGAAAATCAAAGTTCGTTCGTATTTTTCGTGTATCCGTCGTCGCTAATTTCGCTTAAAAAAAAAAAAAAACACGAAAAACGTCGTAAATAATTTCCTTTTGTTTTCCGGCACAAAACGCGTCCCGCGACGTCTATAACTACTCACGACGGACTTACGGTCGGTAATTATATTCCAAATACGATTTGAACGCTTTGAAATAATCTTAGCGTATTCTCTACAATAGTCGAACGTACCCGTTATTATTGTCGAGTACGAAAATCGGTAATTATTATTAGACGCCCGTATCGATAAACGGTTTTACAATTTATTTCGTAGCCCAACAACGGTCATAAATGAATTAATAAATTCGGCGCGGAAAACGAAGCAAAAAAAAAAACGTTTTCCCGTTGCTCGGCGTTTAGATTCACTACAGAGGAACAAACAACGCGACTTTTTAAACGACGATTTCGTTTATTATTTCGGGGTAATATTACGTAGTATAAACGACGTACGAATCGAACGAACGTTTTCGAAATCTCACTCGTTCAGCGCGTTAATTCGACTAATTAGTGTCGTACGTTTTTCGTTTTTAAATAATTACGTTTTTTTTTAATAATCGCGCCGTTGTACGAGATTGTACTATCGTATCGAGGTATAAGAGATAAACGCGCGAAATATAGGAAATATTTTTCAAAAAAACGTAACGGTACCGGGATCGCCGTGGACATCGGGCCGAGTGAAGCGTAACGAGTACACATCAGGGACGGTGGGTTTGGAGTTTTATCGTTGAACTTGAAAGCGACATCATTATTTTCGAAAATCGATCGTGAAAAAAAAAGTACGACGTACACAGTTCGCCGCCGGGACGGGTAGGCGTGCGCGTTCGCTCTTCCCATATACGCGGCGAAAATAATAATAACGAGAAACGATACGTTCGGACCCTGAAACGTTAAAACGTATTATCGTCGCATCAATCGTTTTGCCGCGATATCGAAACGTCGGGACGTACATATTTATTCGGCGCCCGTACCGAAAACCCCAATAGTAATTATAACGATCGCCGTTATTAGCGTTATTAAAAACCGTCGTATTGTTTGCCCGTGCGGTGTAGGACGCGCGCCATTTTAAACGGCGCGCCGCGATAATAATAATAATAACAACAACCAGGACTTTTCGTCGACGAATTCGGGATCGTTATCGACGCGAAAACGCCCATCGGAGACTCGAAGTATTCAATTAGACGTAATCGAAATATAAGAAACGTCCGTCGTAATTACGGCGCGGCCCGACGAGTTCGTTAGCGCGATAAAACATGAAAAAGTTACGCGGTTACGGCGGCGTATAAGTGCTTGTCTTCGCTTTAGCGTATTGGACAGTTATAAAGGACTACGAGCGCGACGCCGTCGTCCGCCGGCGTATTTTTATACCGCGACGAATTTTAATTACGTTTTAGATCGCGGCGCGTCTTCAAAATGCGTAAGCGACTGTGTACCGACGAAATGTTATTATTCGTCGAATAAAATCCGAGTTTATATTAACGAGTATTCCGTTTTCTTTTGAACACGTCGGGAGGGACGGGGGAATATCAAAGGTAAATATTATATTTGCGTTTTGTGACGATTAACTAACCGTTCCGCGACTATTGGAGGATTCAGCGTGTACGGAATTTAAATGGAAATAGACGGCGCTTGATGGCGGCAACCCGCGCGTTTCATACGACGTTGTTTATCGGAAGTGTGACGACAAATGACTACAATACGCACGACAAACGCGAACAATTACGCGGAACCAATATCGGGAGCGCCGTTCGAAAACAAATAGTTCGGATAAACGATCGGGATCGATCGAAAAACTAGCGGCCTTAAATACTAGCCGATCGACGATCGAAAACCGACGGAACCGATGGATTCCGCGTATTTTTTCCGTTTTAGACGTATGTAAAGTAGCAGGGGGAAACGAGGGGATTCGAAACGTCATTTCTTAAACGTAATCTGCTCGCGTGTAAGCGGCTCACACGCGGTGGACGCGCGGCGCTGTCGGCAACGGAGCCCGCCGATGGTTCGCGCCGGAAAAAACAAGCCGCGTCCCTAGGGGTGATATCCCAAATATCCCCGGCGGTACCGTCAATAGCGTCGCAATAACGACGACGGGCGGCACGAAGAAAACGAATGGTCCCGGAAAAGAATCGCCCGTCCCCGGACGTTTATTTCCAATATTCGTCGCGGACATCCCGAACCGATCGTATAATAGTTCTCGCGCCGCCGGCACGTACGCACACGCACGATATTCCGTCGTCTTAAACGGCCCCGAAAACACAAACGGCTTACGACAATATCGTAACGTCATTTACCGGTTACGAAAGCGAAACGCCGCTCATCAATATGTACGGTTACCCGGTAATGGGGACGCGTTAACGTTTCCTATCGTTTCGAAATTAACGTTTTACGAATCGGTGTTGAATCGTTATTACGTTACCGCCGCCGTTCGTTTAAACGTACGAACAATAAACACGTTACGGGGTGATCGCGTCGAACGGAAGTCGGGACGCGCGGTTAACGTTTTTTTTTTTTATTCCGGCGTCGATTTCGGGTATTTTTAAGCTCGAGTCGCGCGAACGTCGGAAGCGCCGAAATTCTATACGGTATCGATCCAATCGTCGTTAAACACACGGGTCGTAAACCGCGTACGCGGCGCGCACGCGTTTCTTCGCGCGGATAGCGTCCGGGTAGAGATGTTGTTATTGTCCGACCCGCGTTCGTCGTTCCCGTAAAACGTTCGATTCTTATTCTAACCTCCTCCATCCGCGCGCGCGCGCGCGCGGCAGTTTTAGACGTTCGAAACCCTGAAAAAAAAAATTTGGAACGATTAAAGCGAATAACGGGGACGAGCGCGCAAAATACACCGTACGAAACGTTAGTAATCGACGGTTTGTGTGTACACGCGGATTATGTGTAGGAAGGAAACGGAAAGTTTTCGACGCACCAGTTTCGGGCCAAACGCTCGTCGTCGTTTCGGGACCGGGGGGGGGGGTTTCTTTTTTATTAAATTCCACCGCGTGTTTACGGACGATAAAGTATTTATAAAACATCCCCTCCCGCCGTTCGTCCGAAACACGCGCAGACAACGAACGTTTTGACGTTACACGGCCGCGCGTGTAATTTCGCTAATAAGCTCGGATTTATGAATACGCGTTTCGTACACGATAACGACGGCCGCCGCCGCCGGTTCCCGACGAAACTATTCGAAATGTCTCGCGAAACGGCGATTACCGCGAAATCGCCGAAGTCCCGTGTTATTTTAGCCACGGTATTTTAGCCCTTACCCGCGTTCTATGTTCGAGTTAAATATTAAACCGTTCGACCAATCGTTTCACAAACGTACGTTTTATATATCTAAATCGCGTCGGCTTCGCGTTTCGTCGTTTTCGTTAAACGAAACGTTAAATGTACAGGCTACGAACGGTATTCGTTTCCATTAATCGAATTCCAGCCGGTTTCGATTTCCCAATACGCTTCCGACGCTATTACGGTTAAACGAACGATTATTGTTGTCGCGCCAAATACGTACGAGAAATACGTACTATTTGACTTTGAATCGGTTTTATCAGTCCGGCGGTTTGTGCACAAGCGACGGGAATCAAAGAGATCCGCGCGACTACGCGTGTCCCCTCGTTTTAAACAATCGCGTACGCTCAATAATCGTAAACGTTCGGGCCGAAAAAAAAAGACCCGAAAAATTAGCGATTAAATTATTTACGTCGGCCGGTTCCGCGAACGGACAAAACACTATTAACACAACAAACGGGCCGCGTTAACGTTAATTAGAACGGAAACTCTTCTCGAAAGCGCGACGTATCGTCTACAGGCGTTGGCGAAACGGTTATAGCGCCGAATTTCGTGTTTACGTTCTTTTTAATCGCGCCGATCCCGTGCCCGATCGCCTAATCCGCGCCAGGTTCGCCGGCGTCGTATATAATGTTTATCGGAAACGTTTACGCCGTTGAACGCGATTTATTACGAGCGCGAAAGACGAAAAACGGACGCTATTAGTGTTCCAAGTGGACAGTTTTACTCGGGACTGTTGCGAAATATCGCGCGATTAACGTTTCCGTTAATAAACCGCGTATATTTTCGTTTCTGAATTCGTAATTTATATATATTTATTTTAACGCCGTGAAATTATTTTCCTTCGAGACTCGTTTTAGATCATTTTTTGGTGACCCCTCTATCCGAACGCGAAAAAACAAAAAAAAATTTAAATTACCAACTAACCGATCGGGCGCGGTTCCCGGTTGCGTGTTTGCTCTCGCGTTTTTTCTTCTAGTATTTGTTTTTCCGTGCCGAAAACCGTACAATTAACCTGTCCACCGAAATCCAAATAAGTCATTATAAAAGTCCCTCGGTATATTATATTACCGCTACGCGTATAAAATCGAAACCCCCCCCCCACGGTCGGTCGGTCGGGCGGGGAACGAACGTTACGTATATATTTCGACGGGTTTTCAAGCTCGTGCGCGACGTGGATAAGGGTGAAAACACGACCGGGGCGTGCACACGCGCTGTTCGCCCGGTACGCGCGCGCGTATAGTAGTTTATCCTCCGCTTCCGGATATCAAAGATATAATTATACGACGCGTATATTTTTAGTTAATTACGTCACGAACGTCGGGCTAATCTTTCCCCCGGAATTCTTTCCCCCTCGTCCCGTCGTTACTGGTGCACGTCGGCGAAACTTTTTATCGAGCCGATTGCCCACGTACGTACCCGTTATCGTTACACATCGCGTCGCCCGTGGCGCAAAAGTTTGCTTCTCGTGCGACTAGGGCTATCGGGAATTCGATCCCGGCCGAAGATACGCGTGATCGCGATATTTCCGTCGGTATTGATTCGCACGGAGCCGCCATGCCCACACACGCACCAAAGACGCGAAAAGGCCGACAAACTCGCTTTTACGCCGCGCGGAATTATCGCCGACTTTTATTTATTAACGGGACGCGCCGGCGGATTTCGAACCGTCGTTAACCACCCCGATAAATGAAACGCCTCCCGTCCCGGTGACGTTATTCTTGGACGGCGGACACGGCGACGAACGAGGACGGTTCGCCGAGTCGACGACAATAGCGCCGTCTGTTTCCGATAACACGTTCCGCGGTGGCGCGCAAAAAGCCCCCGAAACTACGTGGTATCGGAATTACGTTAATCCGTTTACGTACGCGGCTTCGAACGCCCGTTGTAATATACGCCGCCGCCCCGTAATAATAGCGTATCCGTTAGTTTTTTCTTTTTTTAAATCGAAAACTTAATCCACTTAGACGACGCGGGCTCCCCCCCTCGTTCCGATCGCGTACACGTACGTACGAGTGTACACACGACGTTTCGTTCGAAATGTTCTTCGGATGTTTGTACCGTACGGCGATATTTCGACGGAGCTGTTTGTTTAATCTAAACGAATCATCGTCGCTTTAAGAGGAACCGGCAATGGTTAACGAACGTCCCGCGAATTCGTTACGGCACGTAACTGGTCGGATGAAACGCTCGCGTCCCGAAATTCAATTTTCAAATTTTTACCGTTCGAACATGGCGGCCGTCTACGATTTTCGCCGATTTCCGTGCCGTCGCGCCCGCCGAATACTCGACCGGAACAGAAAATGACGTGGCCCGCGCGCGCCGGTGACCGATTACTGGCGGTGCGGGTCATCGTGCCGTGAATTTTGGAAACGCGTGTCGACGTTTAGTTGTCATTCGAAAAACGTTTGTATTTACGCGGAACGTTTCGTACGCGGTGTCGGTAACGTCTGGGCGAGTGTGCGCGCGCGCGACGTATAACGGAAGGCGTGAACGACGTCGAAAATATAAAAACGCGTTTCGCATAAAGGAACGAAACGTTCGAGTACGTTGTTCGGACGATTCGACCGAACGAGAAACGCACGTAAATGCGATTATGTTCCAACGTTTTCTTCGAGTGGAAAGCCGTAGAGTTTATTCGCGACGGCGCGCCTTTACAACAGGATACGTGAATGTATTAGATATACGTATATATATTTATTTAAATTTCGATTCGTCGAACCTACGTAAATTCGATCGAACGTATACAGAAATACCCGACAGTCCGCGGACAATCGTTTTTTGTTCTATTCAACGTCCCTAAGTTTGTTTTCCGTTCGTCGCCGGAGTACGACGCGATTGTCGTCGTTCGGACGATTTTCTTTTTCGCTGCGCCCGGACGATCGGAATAATTTTTTCGTTTCCGCCGAAGTCCGAAACGACCATTTCTAAGAATATCCGTTCGTCAAGTCGTCCATTTCCCGCGACGTTTCCAAGTTCACGCCGATTCCTTTAAACAATATCGAATATCGCGAAAAATTCGTATCCTACGTATCGGAAGCGCGCGCGCAATATTACCGTGACGTGTTCGACGGTGTCACGAAAAGGGTCCGAGCGTCCCGATATTATTTAAATTGTGTTTGAAGTCACCGGACGTTCGTTATTGAGGAAATCAGTGAACGGCGTGGGTCCGTTTATTATTCGGTTTCCGGACAAATCGATACTTCCGAATTATTACGGGCAAGAGGAAAGACACCGCAAACTCAAATTAGTCGCGAAATTCACGCGAAAATCGTACGCACACTCGACTGTAATACAAACACGAACGCGTACGATCGGCGGTTTCGTGTCCGAAGTCAGATTTTCAAAACGGAAATGTTTAACGGGTTCATTACGGAGGTCCGGAATTCCGGAAAGATCGCCACCGCCTATAAATCGAACGTGCGCGCCCGAGCGATTACAATTTATAAGACCCACCTAAAGCTGTTATCGGCCGAAAATTGACATTGGTCGTTTCGTCTTCGAAACCGCGTACGCGTTTTACCGTTTACCGTCGTTCGTCGATATATATCTCCCGATTACGGCGATTTACATTTACGTACGGAAACCGTGGCCGGTCACGGCGTTCCGGAGCACCGTACGTGCCCGTTGTTGTTAACGCGGTCGTAAGTGGAAATAAAGTATTTTCCCATAGCTAAATTTCGCGTCGTAATTAGCCGCGCGCCGTCGCGCCGTGTTTTGTAAATTATTCACGTCCGTCGTCGTTAGATATTCCGGACGTTAAATCGCCGGGAAATTGTCTCGTTCGTGGTACGCGCCACGCTCGGAGGGCAAGCGAACGAAAAAACAAACGAAATCACGCGAGTCGAACGTACACTGGTTACCGCGGAACGCCAGGGAAGGCCGGCGGTAATTCGACGGACTATTCGCGCGACGAGTTTCGTCCTTTGTCCGACCAGAGTCCGTCAGTCTAAAACGATTCGCTCTTTTCGACCGGTTAACAATCCACGAATGGATGGCGTGGCGTGGACTCTACGAACAGACAGATGTGTGATGGGGTCGTGTGCGTGACTTACGGCGAGTTCACCGCCGCCGATACGGCGGCGGCGCTAAACGTATTATATTACTCGTGTGTGTAGCGTAGACGGCTAATGGGTTTCGCGCGTTCCAAAAGTAGCGCGACACCATCCGGCATAATTTAATCAACCGTACGGCGAAGCCTCTCAACCATTTCGAACTTTCGTTCGGAGCCGGTTAAGTTTCGTGTTGGGTGTAACGGTCGTGGAGAAAGCTATTGTGAGGGGAGGCAGGTTAGGTAGGACGTTAAGGACGTGTAATTAACCGTAAACGCGTGGAACGAGAACGGACGTCAAATTCTTAAATTCGCTACACACGCGCGTATGAGTGAAACGACATTCGTACACGCGTGTGACACATACAATTTCGTGTAACGAAAAATTCGGCGGCCCGGTGGTTTGTTGAAAACGTCGCCGTCGGTAGGTGTCCGTTAGGGGTGGTTTGACTGTATACCCTATTCGTTTCGCGACTCGGTAGCGAAACATTTGACACCGATTCGCCGGTATTTTCTGTCGGAGGGAGTGTAGAAGATAGTTGCGCGCAGGGTAGCGGACGTTTAATTTCGAAGCGTGCCTCGAGTACGTAATGGGACGGTTCAAAGGTCCTAAAAGTTAAATTAAGTACCGTAACGGCGATTACTGAAAAAAAAGACTTTCTATGAACGAGTGCCGAAACCATAATTCATAATGATCGGTGACTCTGGTGCAGGGACCGCAAACTTTTCGAAGGAAAGAGTAGTTTTTCTAAAAAGTTGGCAAACAACGATGTTCAATGAGCCGCGTTGTTCGCCAGTCACTACGTTAGGGTCGGAAACATATACGTTACTACGCGAATCGACAAAAATACGCCAAGCAATTTCGTCGGAATAGGTAAGTACGATTGAAACGACGATAAGTTTTAAATTCGAGAAAACAATTTTTTTTTTTTTTGAGAAAGGTAATCGTTAACACGATGAAATACAAAAACGTACGAAAAGAAAACAACCTTTTCGCTTAACTATCGGGATTTTCAGATTGAACATTTTCGACCGAAATTTATTCGGATCGGCGGAAAATGTTAAGCAAATATCGTTACGTCGTTCGGTCGGTCGGCTCTAGTTTATTTGTACCGAAGCTCGTGTATGGGCAACGTTTGTTCGCGGACGCGCGAGTTCGCATCCAAAAATGGTCGAAATACCGAAAGCGACTGGTTTAGCCGGCTGTAAAACGTTCGGGAGGTTAGGTGCGTTCCGTGCGCGCAATTGGTCACGTTCGGCGAGTGCCGTCCCGTCCGCGGCTAAACGTTTTTTTTTCCCGGTATCCAATATCGATACTTGGAATTTCGAACGGCCTTTTCGTTCAGCGAGCTGCGAGCAGCAGATTGCCGACCGGCGGATGGGGCCCGTCTCACGAACGTTTCGGATTCGAAATTCGGCGCGCGCAAATCAGCGGTACGTTACGCGCGGTGCCGGGCAATCGACGTTGGACGAAACGAATTCGAACCGTACAGAACGACGCGGCGGACTACGTTTCCGGGCCGATACGCGCGCGCCGTGACGTGACCCGTGTACCGTTGACGGGACGGTTGTCGCGGCGGATAATGGGCGAGCGGTGTGGACGTCACGATTTCGTTCCGTATAATAAACGAGCGTACGAACACGAGCGCGATGAACGCGACGTACTCGTGAAGAACGGTCCGCCGTTTTCGTGTTATAAACGAATTATATTCGTCGGAGACTCGGCGGCGGACGGGCAAACAGAACGCGTTCGCCGTCGCGGCACGGATGGCGCGAACGAATTCGGAGGGGGGGGGGCGCGTTGTCGGCCGACGGCGAACATTCGCGAAACGTAATCGGTCGCGCCGAAAAACGCTACGATGTGCCGTCCAACCGTGATTACCGTTACGGGGGCACATCGATCGCAATCAAAAGCGTCGGGGAAAATCCATTACGTTCGTGCCATTCATTTATCGTTCTACGGTTGTTTAGTCGGGAAGGTTTGAAAACGTAAACTTGTTTAATAAACAAAGACACTCGTCCGTACGGGACGGCGACGTTTCGAGCGCGACTCGCGTATTACAAATATATACTTTCGCTCGTGAAAAGCCGCGCTCGGGACGCACGCAATTTGTTTATACGCGAACGTCGCGATTGTGCGCTCCGACTTTCCCGATCTGTGGCCGCCTATTGTTTTCGGCGAGTCCCGCGCAAAAACGAGGAACAATACAACGTAGCGCGTCTACCTACTGTATTACGTTTGGAACGATTTCGACTAAAGTTTCGCGCCCATAAGCGATATTCTCTATTCCAATACGCGCGGCGAATCCTAGCCGTTTTTACTGCCGTACGGGGGCAAATTACGCGCAGCCCCGTCGTTCCGTTCGTACAACGGACGGTGGTAGATTGCCGCGAAAATTACTTCGAACGACGATTTACGTACAATTCGGAACGCCGATCGTCTAATACGTGTAAGATCACGAGTTGTTTTCTTCTTGAAGCATAACACAATGTGATTCATCTAAAAACAGAGTTTAATTTATTAAATACGAATAAGTTTCACATTACTGATGTCAACTGACGAAATACTAACCTAAAAACAGAGAATCGACAATTAAATGTTCGCGCTTTACTATTCTTATTATAAAAACTCGAATCGTCTTCCGCGATTTTAAATTAAAGCAATTACACATACATAACCGAGTTTTTACGAAATTATCGAACAACATTTGTTATCTAACTAATAAGTTATTATTCCATTGAAACGACCTCGATGGTGGCTCCCTCTTACGGCTCAACCGAGAAATACTCGAATGTCAATGTCAACACAAAGCTTACATACGTATATCGGTGACCGGTGAATAGTCGAATTTGTCGTACTCGCGGCCGTGTACGGAAATTCGATTTGGACAACGGTTAGACGTTCGTTTAACTCGACTTTTATAGATCGTAGTTGACGCCCGTGCGGCGTCTTTAGCGGTAACAACGGTTCTCGCGGACTCGCGTCGGCCGCTTGTTGTTCGAAAATCGTTAGGAATCGCGTCTATCAAAGACACACGCGGCTATTTTCGCGTACCCGGCGACTTTTATCGAAATTTAAATTTACTTCGGGCAGTCAATTGCTACGGCGAGCGCGCGGTGTGCTTGCTCTCCGAATACGCGATCGATTCGATTTATTTCGGGAAACGTATAAAAACCTCGGACGAAATACCGTATCTCGTTTCCGTCAATAATCCTTGTCGAGTTTTTGCTGTTACGTTCAACCGATATTCACCGAAATTCGCCTCGATCGGACAATTACGTTATCGCGGTATTGTTCCCGAGCAAATATTCGTTAACGATTACGCGTAATCCTATTCGTTCCAATCGCCGTTGTTACTTGTATTAATATATCAACGGACCGACGAATTCGATTGTTTTCGATCGAACCCGGTACGGTTTTTAGATAGCGAATTGTCGGCCGCGGGACGTTTAATTAACAACGTTCGACGCGTATTTCAGCGTAAACGACGCGGCCCGAACGGAGTGGAGAATTTCGTTTACGGCGATCTGAATTCGGTTTCCTTAATACGTTTTACCAACTGTTTCGCGAATCTACTACGCTCGGGCTGGTTCTTTTTTCGCTTTGCGTTCCGTTAAATCGGAAAACCTACACGAATCGTTTCGATGTCGCGACGACGGACATTTTTGAAACAAACTTCGCGTAAACGCGAACGACAGCCGTACCTGTATAACATACAGCAGCGGCAGCCTCGAGCGTAATTTAACCAATTTTCGATTAAAACGACTTTGAAAGGATTCAGAATTTCGTAATTAATTGGGAACGTCTTAGCTTAAACTCCGTGGGAAACCGGCGTCAGGTAAACGGCGAGCCGGTTCAATCTAAAATTTAGATTGCCTATTTTCCGTTCTACTTATGCGCCGGAATTAATGAAAGCGTTTACGTGCCGCGAAGTTTTCTAATTTCGTGAAATAACAATTAACGGCAACGCGTACGATAATATTATACGTATCGACTTAAAATAATACGTATTTTGTAAAGTTTAGCTTTACGTATACGCGCGTAACGTATTCTAATATTCTCCGAGGGTAGTTTTTCAGTACGTTTCGTACGTAATTTAATCTAAGGGTCGGTTTCGCGCACAAATCGTTCGCGGTACGATACGATAATATTCAAAGGTAAATGGGTTAAACTACGTAAACGTTATTAAATTAACGCGTTAACCGGTTTAAATTATCGGAAATTTTCAATATATAATCGCAATTTCTTTTTTCCTTAAGTCTGAAGAGCCGCCCTACGAATATATCGTCCCGGTTCGGTCGCGGTAGTCGTAATTACGAGAGACGGTCGTTCGTTATTAAAATCGACGAATATAGGGCAGACAACGTTCGAATAAGCGTGTTATTTACGCCGAAATGTTGAAAAAATCGGAAAACGCGCCGAATAAATCGGCAATTAGACGCGCTCCGCCACCGGAACGTAACAGACATCGCGACGATCGGAGCTCAGCTACACAAAAAACACCGAACGAATATAAACGGCGTAAAACACGATTTGCGGTGTTCGTGTAGAGCCGACGCGAGAAAACCCGGACAATATTATCGCCGCTAATTCGAGCGCGTTGGCAAGTAAATTCGTAATTTTCGAATCGTATACCGTTTCGTGAAACACGGCCCGGAATAACAATAAACGGAAAATGAAATACGACGTCGAAACGAATTACGTAGAAGAGCGTGCGGCAATTATTCGTTTACTGCCCGAGCGCGGCGGTACCTAATATTTTTATTTAAGTCACGAAAACTGTACCTCTCGGCGATTGTTTTCTCAGACGATTTTGACGGTACGGTGCACGTTGAACTCGCGACCGAAAATGAACGTAAAACCCGAACACGTATAAGAAATAATTAAATTATACGAACGACCGCGATAATATTATAAACGGTACGGACACCGTGAACGGACAATTATTTCGTTGAAATCCATCGACGGTACGTTTTTATTTTTGGCCCGTGCGTTCGCTTCTAACATCCGATTTTCGAATCGTACAAGTGGTCACCGTACGGTTATGTTTCTTGCAATAACTGTATCGGCATAAGTGCGTTCGATTCGTAAAATCGAAATTTTCACGAACGAAACGTATTGGGATTTTTTTCGTTGATATTCGTAAATCAAAATCGAAATAGATTACGAGTCGGCGTGTCGATCTATAAAATCGGTTTACGTTTAGCGCGGCGAATCGTTACCGAAATAGACCGGAACTCGGAACGCTTGGCTCGCGTATTTCGTTACGATAAATTACGTAAAAAACTTGAGGACCGCTCGAGCGTACACGGCCCCGGTATTTGTCGAAAAAGGAACCCGCGAAAACTATACTCGCATATTTGCGTTAAGTTATAAATACGTTAAGTACTCGCGTTCTTAGCGATCGCGACGTATTTTCAAATATGAAGCCAACGCGTGACCGTCACTTGGACAACGATCATGTTCGTCGCGTGTAATGTAATTCGTAACTGTCGACGGTTGTTTGGTTTTTTTTCTCGTCTTTCGGACAACGACGACTAATTCGACTACTCGTTAGAACGGAACGTAATTTTAACGTTTTTACGACTTAATGAGAATTACGATTTTATTCGGTGCCGCGTTTAATAATTTCCGCAGCGCCAAAACGCTTTCGCTCGGCCGCTCCGGCGGACCGGATGGTGGGTATGTACGGAAAAGCAAGAACAACAGTGTAGCTAAAAAACAATATCCCGATAATAGTAACATATATATATATATATTTAATAAAGATATTACGACGGCGTTTGAATAAAAATTTAATAAATAATTCAATAGCGCGGGTCGAACGATATAGAAATGTAAGCGTATACACGGAGCGTACCATAAATAACGCGAATAAATTACGGGAATAATACGTTTTTTCTCTCCCGAAATGCAATTATTCCCTAACGTTTTTATTTTCCCGGTCCACTCTTAGCCATTAATATTGCGCTGGTCGTCTCTTACTTTTCCCGTGTACCAAGACCTGTCTTACACTTGGCGCGTAAGTCCGTCATCAGCGCGACGGAGGAGCGTACTCGGTGGGTCTCGGTTTATTAGTTTCGACGTCGATGGCGGTTCGACAATCGTGTGTGTATATATATATATAACCTAAGAATGTACGTCGTCCCTTACGACGGCGGCCGTCGTTACTCGCTTTTGTACACGTTTTTCGTCCCCGAACACATTTCCACGTAGGGGTGGGTGGGGGGGGCGTAGATCCGGTTGTCTTGTTCGCCCCCAACCTTTGGTTGCTAATAATAGGGTGGGTCTCGACCAACTTTCTCGGACGTCGCCGGCGTTATTCGTAAATAAGTTTAGCCGGCTAAACGTTTCGGACGTTCGCTTATTCACGTATTCGACCGTCCGCTTGGCCGGATAACGTTTTAACGGAACCTTCCGAATCCGTTCGCCATAACTTTCGTTTACCGCGGTAACGGAATTTCACCGAGAACGGTTAGGTTATCTAATCGTCGCTGGTCCGTCCGACCGAGCGACGCGTTCGCGTATAACTTAATAATACGTCGCGTATAATTCAATAACGATCGTTATTTTTTAACGACGGCGGTTTTAGATGTTTCCGGGAGGCCGTTCAATCGGACGCGCGGACTTTTGTAGCGAGAAAACAACGGAACCAGAACTGAGAGCGCTACCGTTCGATCCATTTAACGACGTGTCGTGTTTATACGCGTGTAAACTGTCGGTTTCTGACGCGATTACGGTTTATATTTTCGGAAATGGTTATCGTAGACGGCGTTTAGAGGGATATCGTTTCACAGCGGTGGTTTAGATACTTACAATGGGCGTCGCCGACGACAACATAATCGGCGCGTCGGAAATCAACCGTAATAAGCGTACGTAAGTGTTTCAAAGACGCGTACTGGACGGTGTCTACGGGAAGTAGGACCGCCGTTCGATTAGATGTTCGGTACGGTTTTAACGTGGCGGATAAATGGAGCCATTTTTAGAATAATTCGTATTCTAGAATATTCGGTGTACGAATCGTCTACTCCACCCCTTGCATCTTGTACGTTAATACGTTTTGTTTTGTCTACGACGCTCGACAGTCCACCCGACCCGGCTAGACGATCGGCCCCCTCCCACCGCCCGTCACCACTGCGGTCGCCGTCGCCGCAAATTAAACACAAACTCAATTCGGTGTCTAGCCTCGCGTCTTTTTATTTCATCCGTCACACCGTTATATAAATTGTGAATACAGTCCGCTCGTTAGAATTCCCGTTGTTTTTATTATTCACCTTGGCTACGGTAACCTCTCGTGTCCGTGCAACGAGCGTATCGATTGTTTTAGAACCGAAAAGTTCGAACGGACACGGCCACTATCGGGTTCGTTTTTTACGCCGCGAACGTATATACTTATACGCGGCGCGCGACCGTATTTACGAAAATACCGCGCCGCGTATTACATTAATCGGAACGTTTCGCGACAATACTGGCTGTCTAGGTACACGGAGGTAATTCTCCGACGGCGCATTCCATATCCGACTTACCCGACGATTCCTGTTTACTATTATCATCGCCATCGGCGTTTTAATAAATAATAATATTCGAACGAATTATCGTTCGGTCGGACGTTCGACGATCATAAAAGCGCGAACTGCGGAAAACTGCGATCCGTCGAACGAGAGATTATTAGCGAACCGTCGCGGAAATCGTGTAATCGTCAGTATCCGACGGCGCGTAACGTTTCCGCGACGCCGGCAGAAAACGATTAACGTCCGAACGGCCGTATCAATCGAGAGAAACATTTACGCGTACAACGTACGTATCTCGAAATGCCACGAAATTAAATTACCGTCGATATTATTAAGTCGAGCGTCGGCGAAAATATTTCGAATTTTTTTTATTCGTTCAACCGATGGTTACAACCCTAAACAACGATAATGTTAACATCGAGTCACGGATACGTAGATATAATTAATATCGAAACGTATTGTGGACAAAACGTATTTGAATATTAACGTCACGGTAATGGCTTTAATATGACGAACCGTTGAAAATGTAAAATTTTATTATGAAAATTGAGCGAATATTACGGGAGCAGTTAGTTCGGAGATAAAACGTAAAATAATATACGTTTACACGAAATACGAAGCTTTTGTTTCCACAATATGCGGTTAAAACTATAATCGATATATTATTTTAGAATCCTCAAAATTATCCACGGACATACGTACATTACGTAACGTATAACGTATTAATATAATAATTAAAGTTTAAAAGAACGCGTATACTCGTCTATAATAATAATCATTTTCTATGTTTTTAAAGCGTTATAGACCGTTTAGACATTTCGCTGCCAATACCAATTTCTTCCACTCCATATATATATGTACGTATAATTTAAGTTTCCGTACCAATAACAAATTCCGGTACTATCTTTTTTTAAATATTTTTTACCACGTTATTCGGTACACATACGTGCGCGTTGTGTTTTTCAGTGTCCTAAAATGAGGCCGATTGTGTTTTATAATACGGATTTCCTTATTTATTCACGAAGCTTACATTATCGGGCAGCTACTAGTTATAGATCCAATAGAACGCGAGCGCGTGAACGGGGGAATATAATCGAAATCGATCCGCGTTTTCCGAACGTTTCCCGTTTGTAGGTCGACAATACGACGGCGTCGGCTTGTGCGCCAACCGTTCGGGCATTAGGTCTCGGGCCGTCGTGTGCCGGTGATTACGTTTTTAGACCTCTCGAGAGAACGCCGCAACAGTTGTCTCCGTCTGTCTAATGGCCAACGCAGCGCCTACTAAATTGCGTGGCGTTCGGGCCTAGTTCGGAGTTTAATCGTTTATTACGAAATTCGAAGCGGGGACGACGCGCGGCCATTGTCAAACAGCGGCCGACGAAGGAGTTACGGAATGTTTCGCGTAAAGGCAGTACGGTCCGCGTTTAACAATACTTCACGAAAACGATGTACGGCCTCGTCAATATTCTCCGCCGCCCGCCGAATCGGCCGGTCGTTAAACTCGAATTTCAGCGTAGCCGCCGTAATTTATGGTCCACGTAACGCGTTTTTGAATTCGACTGCGTATACGACGCACGCGCGACATTAATCTTACCGCGGGTAAAATGATTCCTCTCCCGTAACAGTTGTAAATGGCAACGGGCCAACAATAATATCGACCCGACCGGATACATTATTTCGATATCAGTCTACTACGGTTTAAAAATTCATTTCTTATCACGTTTCGATACGTTCCGCGCGCCGACAATAAACGAGAGAAATGTTGACGGCGATCGGAGTACGATCGTCAACGACGGTACAAATCTCGGCGAACTTCGTTTACAAACGAACGGTTGATTTCGAAACTAGGACGCGGCGTCGCGGGCGATTTAAAAAACGTTTATACCGACGAACGGTTCGCCAATTTCGTTGGCGATGTTTCGTTCGAAGCGCGCGAACGGAATACTCCCGGAAACCGTGTCGGCGGCACTTCGTTCTCGACCGAATCGCGCGTTCCATAAATAGTCGTCGGCTATACGTTCGGGCGCTTTTCGCGTAAACACTACCCCGCCCGGTTAATCGGATTATGGCGTGAGTTAAAGAACCGGTGTTTGCATTACGCCAGTACGCCGAAAACGCAAATTTCCGGTAACGTAAGTAACGTAATTACGTCCGTAGAACACATCGGACGGAGGGAGGGCTGTGATTGCGCGTGAATGGAATGGGGGGGGGGCGAAAAAATCGAACGTTATTATTTCAACGAGTTAGCCTAACCACGGGCGCGCGGTTATCGACGGTTTGGTTGATATTCGTCGGGGCGCGTGATTCGCTCGGCGTGCGCGCTCGTATCGGCGGAAAACGATCGGTTACCGTAAAAACGTTTTCCACCTCGCCCGACTTTCCCGAACGCGCGGAATAACAACGTCTCGGTCACGATAAAATAATATTTTACCGTCGGTCGTAACGCGCCAATTTCGGTTCGGGAACCGTCCACCAAGTTCGGGGAGCGTATTTTATTAGAACGGGCCGTGGTTACAGTGTCGTTTTGTTTATTTTCGGACCCGTTTCGTATACCGTTTACACGGAGGAACGTCTGGTAATCTCAAAACGCGTAACGAATCGAACGTATTAGCACCGACCGGCTGAAATTATCGTTCGTTTCGGCGATTTTTATTATTATTTATTAAACCCCGAAAACGGAACGCCAATTGCCCCGCGTTCTAATTTCACCGTCGCATCGGTCGTTTTTCCCGATACCGAAACACCGACCCCGGCAATCGCGTGTCCAACGCGTCGCGATTCCGCCCCGTTTGGTATTTCGTCGGCGTAAAAAACCGTCGAACAATTCAAATACGCCTCGCCGGACGCGGTCGCGACGCTTCGGCCGGCGGCGCCGTCGTTCTAATTGTCTATCCGGAGCGCCGTTTAGGTCGCGGCCGATGGCTTTGCGTGTTACGAACGTACGAGGTGGTAGGGGGAGGGACCTTGGTAGTACTAGGGACGAACGGTTTTTGGGCGGAAGACGGGACGACGTTGTACGGGATCCATTCGTTGAGTAGTGGCCGACGTGATTGTCGGCTTACCGGCGGCTAACGGAACGGAAAAAAACAAGAAAAAAAATACCGCCCGACCTCGCGGACAATCGAGCGAACGATAAGCTAATTTTACCGAAATAAATCGTTTAAATCGTTTATCCGTTCACCACACACTTTGTACGAATATTTCGTTCGGTAAATTTAATTTACGCGTCGAGAGTTTGAAGTATACGCCGTTTCTTGTTTTTTTTTTTGTTGTAGACGATTACGAAAATAATCGAAAAAGAAACGGCGAATTAGAGATTATTTTTAATTAACGATCCTTACGCGTATTTCAATTCATAATACGACACAACGCCGACCGGTCGAACGCGGGATCGTATTTTAGATGCCGGACGGAAGGACGAGTGATTTGAACTTGCGACGTCTCGTTCCGAGTTCTCCGACGACCAACCGACGTGGATGTGAGGGTCGCCAACCCGAAGCCGAGATCCAAGAATCGGAGCCGACGGGATTTTTTTATAATTATTTTTAAAAGAAAAATGATGAAACGAAACAAATTAGTAATCGAATATATATACATGTATATATATTTATAGGCGTATTTATACGTTAACGTCGGGTGACCGAGCTTTGCTCGGTATTTTTTTGTTTACGTCGTTGGATTTGACATCTTGAATTTGAGCCCCTCTCGAGGGTGTACGACAATTAGAACTGGTCGAAAAATAATAAGTTTGAAATTCGAAAAAGTGCTCTCGCGACCGTGATTAAATGTATATTGTAAATCTGCTTACACCAAACGCAAGATCATCGCCGTACACATATTTGGTCTAACGTTCGAATTTCTACGACATTTTTTGCGGTTTTTACGAATTTTTTTCTTTTTTAACATTTATACGGCGAATAGCGAAAACGCGAAATGCCATATCTCGGCCAATATTCAACGGATGTGCGTTTTGTTTACGTCATTGAATTCGTCTCGTCGAGACCTTGAATATGAGGCCCAATTCGAGGGTCAATAACGATTAGAACCCGTCGAAAATGTCAAAAAACTACGCATTTTGAAAAAGTGCTCTCACGATTGCCGTTCAATGTATATTGTAAATATAATTACACCAAACGCAAGATTATGGCCGTACGCATATTTGGTATAGAGTTGAAATTTCTACGACAATTTTAACCGTTTGAACGAGTTTTTTTCGTTTTCGACGTTTATATTGGTAAAAAGTGAAAAAATAAAATTGAAACTTAGCTAAATCGATTTATCGTCCTCGGAACCCCCCGCGTGCTACATTTCATGAAAATCGTTGGAGCCATTTCTGAGATTCATATATATATACAAGAATTGCTCGTTTAAAGGTATTAGATTAAGGTTGTACGGGGATTAACAAAAATGGAAATGAAGGAAAAATTATACGTATTAACGAAATTATATTAAACAGACGCATTACCCTATTCACCGTAGCCCGCCGAAAACGGCGATCCCGGGGAACGACGGGCGAGGCGACTACACCATATCTACCGGTGGGAACTTATACAAGAGAACGAATTCAACTAAAAAAATCGGATACGATATAAAAAAAAAAAAAAAACGTAATCTATCGACCTTGTCGCCAAATAACCATAATCTCGGGTCAATGAACAGAGTGACGGGTGAAATGGAACCTTTACGAACCGTACGACGGTTACATTCGTTTTCGTAAACGGCTATTCGCTAAACGCTAAATTACAAATGTCGTCCTAACTATACATTCGTAATCGGACGCGTAATAATACGCGCGTGTTTTGGGCGTGTGATTTGTGCGGAACTTCCCGATAATACGGTAATAAGCGTACTCCTCCGGCGCGAGAGACGAACGCGTTTTTCGCCAATTCTCGACAATTGTCGGTATTTTCAAGTCGTCCGGCGTATTCGGTAACGTTCCCCAACGTAATTCAATCGCGTTTTTCGTTTCTCCGACCGGATTTCCTCGTACGTTTTTCATTTCGTTTTTTTTTTAGTTACTTTTTTCGCGCCGACGTCACGTGGTACGATCGAGATTAGCGCTACGCGTCCGTCGAACACAATGCACAAAGCGCGAAGAGATAAAAGAAACAAATCGAGGTATCCAGTAATTCGCCGACCCGTTCGCCGTATTCGTCCGCCAGTTTAACGAACAACGCTAAAATACGTGTTACGCACCTGCATAATGGAATATCGTATTTAATTATTTCGCGTATAGACGCGGTGAACAAACAACGGGGGTGGTTGTTATTGTTATCGTTAAAGTACTTAAGGGGGTGGGTTTTAAATACGTTTTCGTTAATAATAATAATATCCGTCTATATGTATATACAGATGTGCGTGCGCTCCGGTACGCGTTTCGTGGGGTGGAGAATGATGCATTTCGTTAACGAATTCTCTCGTGTGTCGTAAGTATCGGATGGTTTGTGTATTCGTATATACGGCCTAATATCGTTTGGGGTGATCGTCGCCTCGGCGGGGGAGAAAAATGTTTACCCTCGCGGCGGGCCGCGGAGTAAAACCTCCGTCCGCCCCTCGCGCAGCGGCGTTTCTCCCCCGGGATTCGATAATTCCTTTATTCTGAATGTAAAAATTGTATCGAACGCCGCACGCTAATACCGAAAAAACATATTGCACGCTCCTCTAAGCCCTATTCGTTTAAACGGTACGCTTTTTAAACGTGCGGGCTTACAACGAAAACCTTCCGTATAGTCTTCAATACGCGCGTTGTTCCGTCAAAACGGGACGCGAGTGGAAACGAATCGTCGTGTTTCGTTCAATTTCTAGTTTAATTTTTTTTTTCTTTTTTTATACACGCTGTCCAAACGAAACGTCTAATTTTTCCATAAATCGACAAATATACGCGAAATAACGATAACGCTAACGCGTTTTATCTCGACCATTTCAATACGGGCACAGTTCAAAGGCGATCACTCCGATACCGGAATTCACTTTCGTTTCCGATAGTCTATATCGTTCGGTTTCAACTCGGAATATAATTTCGGGTATTTTGGAAGATTCGAATTTCGAAACGTCAAACGGGACGCGAACGTGGAAACGCGGGATTTATCGTCCGCCGAAGTGATCGGTCATTACCCAGGTATATTCCTACACGTTCGCGTCTACGCGCAGTTTTAAACTATCCGGGAAAGGGTACCGTTACGAATATCGATGATGTTTCAACGGGACCGCGACGATTGAACACCGTGCGAGATCCTAAACGTAATTAGCGCTAAAAGTCCGACGGCGTAAAACGACGTAATTTTTATAACGCGGTCGCGCGTGCCATATATAAATATACGCGTCCCGCCTTCGTGTGAACGAGAATTGTCGTTCGATTAACGCGATAGTCCTACGCGAAGTACATTCGTGATTACCTTTTCGAAATATACAATATCTATGCGGATTGGGTACCGTCGAGAAAATCGAATCAAAATGTATAAAACGTTTATCCTTAAAGGGATATCTGGACAACACGGCGAAGAGTACGCGATATCCTTTGGTAAATTTCCATAAGGGCAACGATGCGAAACACGTGTTCTCCTTGTTCCGGCTATATATGTGTATATTATTGTCCGGATTTTACGTCAATATATAATACGTATACGTATGCGCGCAACGTACGAGAGGAAAAAAATTCTATTTTTATCGTTATTCAATTTTTTTGGTGTATAAGTACACGTTTACCTTTATTTAATCATAAAGTTTCTTTTTGCCATTATAAAATATCGAATAAAGACGGAATACAATAAAAATAAATTTCGATCGTTCCATAATAATTCGGTCTCGGGTATATATTGTATTTTTCGATATATATATATATCGCGCGCGTATAAATAAATATAAACATTTCCGTAAGCGAACGAAAAAAACGATCGCGTTGACAATTCGAACGATTGACGTCGCACGTTCGTCGCGAAGACGGGTATTCGAGGGTTACCGCCATTGAATAAACAATTTGTTTAATCGTAACGCGTATAATAATCGGAGGGTTCGGCCGAGGAACTAATTAAAACCGGGTTGGCGTGCTCGGGTTGTTTATAAAGCGCGCCGCGCGGTTCTTAAATTCGCGAAAATATATTCAACCCGACGTATCCGGTAGGGGGTCGGTGGGAGGGTCCGCCATAGCGGGAAAACGAAAGAAAATCAAGATAGAGCGCTTATTTACGTCTACATTAAAACTTGTCATCGTAAATTCGGCTCGGTAACGAACAATAGCGTGGCGCCCGGCTGCGGGATTACGTGCCCGAGCGATACGGTAATTACGCGAATTACTTCGCGGGGCTATTTATTAAGAACTTTCGGCCCGGACGCAACGTCATAATACTACGCCGGCGGTATCGATACGGAAACGTTTTTGTTTAAACGGCCGTTTATCGTAAATCGTAACCCCGCCGTCAGCGACCGTTTCACGGCGCGAGCAATTTTTCGTAATCGTCGGCGTCGTTCGTCTCCTTAAAAATTGGCAATACGCGTTATTTAATGCGTACGCCGCCGGACGGGGCGATTAACGCGAGGCGTTCGCGTCGTGATTTGACGTTTGAACGGTGAATCGTTGTTTATTCCGCCGAAAGCGGCGCGGCGACAAAGGCGAAAACGATTAGCAACAACGCTGCTGCGTCTGGTACGATAACGGCAGTGGGCACCGGACGAACAAACGAGTTCGTTTGTTACGCGGCCCGTCGAACCGCGCACGGGGGCGATTATTATTATCCGCCGTACGGTATTTTTTACGTTTCCGGAATTCGTTTTGAATTCCGCGTCAGCGTACCATTTTGGCGAGTCGGTCGCGCGTCGTTTGCCCGCGCCGCCGTCCGATTCGCGCGGTATCCGTCGTCCCGGTTCACTTTTCCCACGGAATTCCGTCGATATCGTCCGTTCGTCGTTACGAGATTGCCAATGCTGCGGGCTAACTCGCGCGCGTTATAATAAAACGCGACGCGTGATTAAACAACGTTGCCGAAGGCGGAACAAAAACCGCCCGGGTTCGCCGCTTTTCGTCTGGTTATTCGCCCGAACCGCGTACGATATTCCCGTGCGGTGTTGACGAAACCGCGTTAACCGTTTTATACGTCCCTGACCAACGTACTTACCCAATCCGCGTTTATACTTTACGTTTTAATGTACGCATAATGTACACGCGCGCGCGCACACATTTTTGTATTCGTATACACGGCCCGTTATAAAAGTAACGCGCATTTCCCGGGGAAAATAGACGTATTGATTGTGCCGGTACAAATGTTTAAAATTTTTCGAAAAACTCTCCCCCGGCATCATCTGCTAGGCCTGGAAGGCACCCTGAGACTCCTCGACGGGAACGTCTCTTAGGAACAACGTTGTAACACGCCTTTGGATGTTTTCCCAGGACTCCCGATGCTTTACTTTCTCTTCAGCCGGAAAAACAGAAAATCGCGCGTAGCCAAGTCGGCGCCGCTGCAACATGGTCCCTGTGGTGTTACTACGGACCAGGAAGTTGGTAACGACGAAGGCCGTGTGGCTGGGGGGCAGACAATTTGGAAACTCAAACTTCATTCTGGCGGCCTTCCGTCAACGCTTTCGGTACAAGCTGCGCATTTGCGTATCCTCGTTCATTATCCCAAAAGCGCACATGGGTGTCAGCGATTCGCCGGATGCTCAATGGACGGCCGGAACGCGCAACTTCACGATACACGTTTTCGTCAGTTCTGTTGGGCGTCCAGAACGGGATTTATCGGCGATCTTCTCCCGGCACTCCTTGAACACCTTGTACCACCTTACACACTACCGAGCCGTACACACAAAACTTATCGTCACTGTTGTTCCGCTGTGCCGTGTTATAAAGTCGGAAAACACGTTTCTCGCGAAGGCACGTTTCTCCACACCGACTGCTCGGAGCCAACTGGCAACTGGTTGCGTTTGAAGAGCCCCCCTCGTTACATTTCCCGACCGGTAGATAGTCGCGTCGCGATAAAATTACGCGCGTTACTTTCATAACGAGCCGTGTACGTACATGGTCGACGTTCGGTTGTTCAACCGAGACGACCGCGATACCCGACGCGCGTCTTTGGCACGAAACCGTCCGGGTTAAACGAAAAACGCGCCACGGTGCCGTCTGCCCGTCTCGCCGCACCCTCGCGACCGCCGTTAATAATAATAACATTATTGTTATTACGTCGAACGTCTCGTCCCTCCGTCCCGTTAATGTGTGAAACACGTGGACCACGCGCCCGCCGTTACCACGGTCTCCGCGTAACAAACGAAACACACGAAAATGACACGAAACACGCGCGCACGCGTTCGTAATTTACGAACACGTTGTCGACGCGACAGCGCCCTCCTACACGCACGGCACGCACATGGTGCGTCCGTTTTCCGTCAGACTTTTTAACGATCGCTTAAACGGACGAAACGAAAAAGCCGCGCGTTCCTTTAGTTTTCGCGGGAAACGTTCCATTTAACGAACGGAAAAAAATTAACGGTTTTACGAACGTAAACTAATTTTATCTAGCGTATAGTCTTCTGAACGTTTTAGTGCCGTGGATATATTATCCGGTATTACCCGTCGAAAGTTTCAAAATTATCGAATACGAACGAAACCGTTCGGAAAAACGTACGCTACGAGATAATTTAACAAATTAATATTTTCCCGGGCCGCTAACGCGTACGTTTTCAATCGTCCGCCAAATACCCCGTTAACGTTTCCGTCCCATAAACCCCTAAAACAAAGTACACCCTGTACGGCGCGCGCACCCCCCCCTCGTATAATTTATACGCGTATAATATAATCGCGTTTTACCCCTTGACGCTACCCTCTAATTAGACGGGGTAAAGGGCGGGCGTTGAGTTCGCGTGGTGCCTTACCTGTTTTCCATATTCCGCATGATAATGCCGTGAAACGGAGGTGGACTTGGGTTAGGTGGAGCGTATTTCAAGGCGCGCACGCACGCACGCGTCAATGCGTTGACCCGAAGCGCATAATTAATACTTTTTTCCGTTATTGGCGCTAATCGACGGCGCGCGATGCCGAAATTCGCGTAATATATCTGAGTGTAAGTACGACGCGTACCCGATATAATTCACCCGGTGGTTAATCCTTCCTACCCCCCTCCCATAGTTCTCTCTACATTACCGGAAACCGTACTCGTTCGCGAACCGACGCCGACGGGCGGGCCAAACGTCCCCGTCGGAGACCCGCGGCAACGTGTGACGATCGCGGGATGGCGACCGCGTCCCGTAAATCTGTCGTCGTTTGACGCCGTGACCGCGACCGCGACCGCGATAACGACGATTTAACGGGCGGACACGGTCGACTCGGACCGCCGTTTCATGTGGCGCGTACGACGACCGGAACCTAGTTAACGGAAACCGGCGGTTGTTCATCCTCGTCGTCGGTCGTGGATGATTGTACGAAACGCACGAGCGGTTAGATAATTAACTCGAGCGTTTGTGTATCGGAATTAGTCGGACCCAACTCGGTCGTTTTCCACAGTAGTTTTTTACCGTGTTTTAAGGCGTACTCGGTTTTCCCTCGACAATTTCGTTTTCTTATGTTTTCGTTGTGATCGTCGAAAACCTTGGACTCGGTCAGCCCGTTTGGAAAATTGACCGTTAAACGTTCGGCGTCTAATAATCGCGTCTATCGGAGATTATTCTATATCGCCACGAATACCGCACGAGCCGACGGACGATTCGTTTACTTAGCCGCTGACGGCATTGTCAAACATACATATCGCTACGCCCGGTACGTGACGAACAATCGGCGCGCGCGCGTTTCGTTCGCGTACACCGACGGAGAACACTAATACGGAACCTTCGGGCAGGCTCTGGACACTCTTAAATGTTATCACAGAATATTGTCTTGGAAACCAAAATTGTAAACGATGAATTAGTGTGTAATGACGTTACACGCCGAATTACTATAAATTCTTCGTTACAATTATGGAATGAAATTGACCCCAAACCTTTTCGATATTCGTTATATAGATTAAATCAGGATTGTCTAGAAAATCTATTCGATGGTTTTCGCGATCAAAATGGCAATAATGTGAATCCTACCCTTATTCGATTTTTATTTCGCCTAGAACAAGCGAATTATTAAATCGAAAATTGATTTACGAATAATTTACTTATTTACGAAAACGTATGTTTTTTGCGGTTACGGTCATACTGATTTTCCTCCATAAAATATGACGAATTCGTTTATCAGATATACATATACTTCTCACGTTATTCATTATCGGTGCCCATTCTGATTAATCTATTCTGTGTTTAGGGTCTCTCCGTCCGCCGGCGTTTGTGTGCCGGCAATCGTTTAATCGGCGTATCCTGTTAGGCCGTTAACTCGGCTCGCGCTTATAATAACGTCGGAATAGCGATCGAATAATTTTCGTTTCTTACAGGGGCACTTGCCGCTTAATACATTTCCGTTTTTAAACGCTTTCTCAATGTAAACACGAAAATCCGTACCGTCTTGGGTGTACCAAATCTTTTCTCTTCGATACGTGTACGCGCCGAAATACGATTTTCAAAATGTATCCCGAACGCGAGTATTCCGGTCGAGTTGTACCGAACATACACACACACACACATATATATATACGCCCTTTAATGATTCGTCGAATTTACGATAAATCGATTTACAATAGGACGCTAACGACAATAACGAAGTCGCGAAATATTCGTTCATCTTTTTTTGTTTTCGTTTCTCTAATAAAACATTTCGCGTTTAATTTTTTCACGTATAAATTTTACTCGCTAAGACCGCCGTTAAGTTTTTATTCGAAAGTTACTTATTCCGTTTAATAAATTTCTGCGAGAGAGGGCCGCCGTTGTACTCTGAATGAGAATTAGTTCCTCGCGAAATTAAAACAAATATTTATAAACGTTAAATTGAATATTACGCGATATTTTATCAAACTATATATTATATTGTCGACGTCGTTAATTCATTTAGGAAATAAAATGCTCCAGTTTACCGCGTAAGCTTAATACCCGGCGAATTTCGTGTACAAAGAGTTACGGCCAAACGTTGTTTCCCGATTTCGAATAACGTTTCAAACGAATCAACAAATTTGCGCCGATATCGAGTTATTTTATTTAAAGTATTATTTGTAGACGTTTTCATATCGCGTTGGCCTAAATACAACAAGGCATATTATTCCGGGTTCACTGTATACGCTTATTATTGTTCGACGAAACATTTGTTTTTAGATAGGTACGAAAAAACAACGTTTATGTAGAAAAAATATAGTAAACTCGCTATGATAAGCGTAAAAAAAGCGATCCAAGATTAATCCCCCCAACTCTGCCAATAAAAAATCCCTTTCGGATACGCCTCCGCTTTATTGTTAAACTCGATTGTGTACAATCCAATTGAAGAAACGAGAATGTAACAGCGACGGCGGCCAGAGCGGGTTGAATAACTGACGGCGGCGCGCGGTCGAAAACGTCGGAATCGAAAAAACCAGTAGAAATTTCCAAAACGTTTTTTAACCACGACGATAATGGTCGACGAAAGCGTTTACACCAATTCGTAATAGATAGTACCGAATGATTTTAAGGTTACTATTGCAATAGGAATAATATACCCAAACGTCGCTAATATATTAAAATTGTAAGTACCGATGGACAGAAATAAATTTCGAAACGCTAAAGCGATTATGGAGCGTTTAGAAAATGCTATTACCCGTAAAAAAAATTTAATCGAGTTTTTCTAGATACGTTTTTCAAAAAAAAAAAAAAAGTAACCGATAGTTTTTTTATTAAACTCTCGCGAAAACGTCAAATCGTAAAGCCCGAAATCGAAAATATTCCGCGAAAATAAATAAATAAAATATCGTTTCCGCGAACGCGAAATACAAATACGGATATTCGTTTGGTGGACTCTACGAACGAACCGTCGGTAGAGTAAAACAGCGCCGCGTAATTATCGTATTTTATAAAACGCGCGTAAGCCGCCGAATAAAAATTATCCGACTCTACCTCGTTATCCATTGGGCGGTAATAATTCGCCCGATTCGCGCGTATTCTTTCTTATAATCCTATCGGAACACACTAGCGCCCGATTTCGGTAAATAAATACGCGTTTCGTAACGCGAATAAAATATATACGTTCATGTCGGCTTAAGAACGACAATTATTTATTCGTACGATTGTCCCCCCCCTCCCCCTAACGAACGAGCCACGTTATAAAATTACGTTTAACGTCTACAGTTGTCCGCGTAATTGTTATACCGTTTCCCTTAACAAACAAACAAAAACTCGAATCTTCGCGTAATTATTTCGATCGTACACGCGCTTGTACAATTCGCCCTTCCGGAAATCGTAACAAACACGAAAATTCGAAAGTTCGCCGGCAATGACGCTAAGTTCAAAGAAACGGTTTACGACGATAATTATACATTACCAAACCGTACGCTTAATTAGATGATCGTTCGTTACAACTATCTAATTAATATCGGCGGAACTTTTGTAATTTAATCATCGTGTCCTATTGCAGTGGACGGGAGCCGAGAAATTCCTTAATGTTTTAAATTAGCCGAAAGTTTGAAAGAAAATTTAAACGGAAGTCTATCAAATCGTTATTTATGAGCCAACAATAAACGCTATTCTGTCATCTCGTTAAAACTTATAATTAAAAATAATAATACGTTTGTTTCGAATTTTCTACTCACTTTGTTGGGAGATGAAGAAAATAAAACGGTAACGCGTACCATAACCTATATTATTGGACGATAAATGAATAAAATGTCCGGTAGTTTTCCGCCCGATCGAATGTTTTTTTTTCCCCATACAACTTTCTGCAACGTGACTATAACGTACCGACGGTTTAGCTATTTCGTAGCGATTCGAATTTACAAACGTCGAATTCGTTAAAATATTTGGCTAATAATACGAAAATTGAAATACCGGGAGTTCGTAAAGTAATCGGGCGAAAAAAAAATCGAATAATTTGTCTAAATTCGTTTGGTATACAACTCATAAAGTATCCGCGTGATTTGGCACTTAAAATTGAATCGTTACTATCCGTTTAAAACCGTTAAAATAAACGAATTTCCTTTCGAACGTTTTTAATAAAAAAAACCCGACGTTTTCCCGTCGAATCCGAAGTTAAGGATACAATAAATCGTGGAAATTCGACCGAAAAAGATAAAGCGACATATTAAAAATGATATTTTCGTATAAAAACGGAATAAAAGCGAGCTTTTATTTATTTTCGCCGATACGAGGCGAACAAAATAAATATATATATGGCGGAGGAAAAAAATACTAGAGAGTCGCGTACGATTTGTCACTGATCCGTACTGTATCGACTAACCATAAAACGCGAAAGCGCGACCGGCCAAAATACTTATTTGCGTTCTAAACGCGAGCGACGGAGTTTAAAATGAAATCGGCACGACCGTAAAACCGCTCAGGGACCGTCCTCGGTACGGCTCCGTCGTTTGTTCGTTTCGTCGGCGTTCGATTTAACAAACGTTTTCTATCGTTGGCCGAAACGGCGGGGACGCGATGAGAACGAACGCGCGTGGTATCCGGTCGATTCGATAACGCCCGGGGCGGTTTATTAAAAACGGTTTTATTTTCTATTTCCGTTCCCGAAATCCGCGCGCGAATCGGCGATATTATTACGAAAGATCCGCGCTCGCCCACAATACAGTAGCGAAATTTCATTTTTTATACAGATTCCGTTCCCGGCCGCCATTCCGAAGAAACGGCTTTTATATCGTGGCGGCGGCGGCGTCGTCCGCGCCACCGTACGGGACTTAACGGTCGGCCTACCGGCTTTTATGGTCCGGTCATATAGTTTAAAAAATATATACATACACGGGCGTATTAAAGTCGTTAAGAAGGGCGCGAAAACCGTATCGGATTTATCGCGCGTCACGAACAGATGACTGGACCCGGTTAAAATAAAAAGCGATTTACAATATTATAAGCGGCGACGACTACCGCCCGTTCGCGCCGTGCCATTACGTGTATAATAAATGTACGCGCGCGCGTATATTATTTATACGGACGACCGTACTTAATTTTTTCGCTTTCTTTCGTCCGACCGCTTTGCCCATCCCATTGTTGTCAGTCGTTCGAGCGCCCGTCCGTCCCGGCAAATCCCACGGCGCGAACGTTTTCGTCCCAAAACGATTCCACCTGCCCCTAGCCCCAATTCCGGTACCGCGGTTTTCCACGGTCGTTCGATCCCACCCCTCTCTGTGGGCGCCGCTAAACAAGAGAATCGTTCCATTCGCGGCCGGCTGCGAGTGGTGGTTGGCGTTCACGCCGCGTGCTTTTTTCCTAACGCCAAAAGTCGAATTTAGTCCGCTTCGCGACTCAAGACGTACCGATAGCGTATCCGTAACGAAAATAAGTAGTAAATTTACCGGCGATTCCGAACAGTTTTACAATATATTAGTTTTAAGGAACGCGCGGAATAAATAAAGAAACGTTTCGTATAACCGTTAGGATTTCGAAGTATTCTTACGGTTTTCCGTCGCGTATGTTTTGATCGAAAACCGAAACCGGGAGGGGGGGCGTGTAAAATAACTCGTCGGCCGGCGATCGCGCGCGTATTTAAACAAACGTGGACCGTATGTACATCGGGAGCCCTTATAGTTTTTTACCGATGAAATTCAATTACGAATAAGCGGAGTATTTAATAAATCTGCACGCGGGTTCCGTACGCGAAACAAGGGCTTATTTTCCCTCGGGTTTTTATTTTTTCGCCCAAATTCGTCGGTGGTTCGTTCAAACGACGATTACGTTCGCGACCCCGTGATTGATCGCTCGTAATGATAACACGTCCGGTTGTTGTCCGGTTAAGGAGCGGCGCCCCATCCCCCCCAGGTAAGTGTACACGGTTAGGTATAGAAAATGGACGTTCGCCGTTATAAGAGACAGTTCGCACGTTGACGGATACGTTCGTAGAACGACGTCTGCGCCGGTACGAAACGCACGACGAACGTTCGTATTTCGCACACGCTTTGGATCACCTGGAGAAACGAAATTCCTACGAGTTTTGAAAACGTCCGTTTCCGAAACGATGAAAATCTAAATCGCCGGGCACGGTATTCGGTAGAGGTTTTTCGAGCATTTTCGACGTCTGATCGATCCGTTTTATCGCCGAAAACCGGCAATTTTTTCCCGATTCAACGTGAACGCGGATTTTTCGTCCTTTTCGCCGATATATATATACCGCGTGACGAGTAAATAAGAAAGTTTCCCCGCGGACGAAACAGTCGCTATCAAAATTAACGAAACATTCATTTCTGGCCACGTTTTTCTCCCAACACCGTCACCATTGGCCGCGACCGATAACTAGAACGTCAATTACGCGACACGAAAAATATATAAAACCGTATTTACACGTTCCGGTCCGCGCAACAGTCCAAAATCTTAACGGCCGTAGTACGCCCGGCGTTATTGTCTTTTTGATACCATTTTTCGTTTTGTTCTACGTCCGTAGGTCGAGCCGGAACTTCGGGGTCTCCGCGTCGGCGCCGCGCGCATAAATCGGCGCCGCATCCACCCCCCCTCCCGTTCCGTATAAATAGTACGCGCGCGCGTTTCAGGAAATTGAATTCCCACCCTCCTCGGCACGCGTGGACACGCGATACCGTGCCCCGGCAACCGAAAACTAATCCATCAATTAATTCACGGTCAAAACGTCGGCCGTAATAAATAAACGGAAACGGGAAACGCAAAACTGTTTTTCCACGTTACGTGATACCGCGTCGCCGTACCTAGAAGACCTATTACGTGTAGGATATTATTGCGCGTGACCGCTGCACACCACGGTCGCCGTGCTCCCCGTCCGCGCAACGGCGAGACGCCATATTACCGGGGACCGTTGCCGAGAATAGGGAAAAAAACCGCCGAAACGAAATAAACGTCCCCGGCCATGTTATTATATATTTACCGCGTACGGTATTCGCCCCGACGACGTACGACCGAGTTTTATTGTTGTCGAACACGCGAAACCACGGTACCCGATTTTCGTCGACGCGCCAAAATGCCACTGCCGTATGTGTGCGCACTAAGCTCACCGAAAATTCGCCGTTTACGTTCCGGCAACGAATAACGGACTAGCGCCGGTGCGCGTACCCCGAAACGAACTTCTAGCGGCCACTCCGTCTAGGCGCGTCCATCGCTATGGAATATTAATCCCGCGCAATTACCCCCTACCCGGTTTTAGAACGAACAACCCAAAGCGCGTTTAGGGGAACGATTCAGTTCGTCGTGAACACGTAAGACGGATTCGACGACGATTCGTTTGAAACAAATTAACTCGCGTTCGATCCGTTTTGTTTCCCCGACAGTTATTTTAACCGCGTTCGAGCAGCAGGGCCCCGAGTACACACGGACGGTCCCGTAAAGCCTCGGGCTTATAATCTCGCGAAACGATGAAATACCAAGGGGGGCGTAGAGGGAGATAGGCTCCGAGAAAATTGTAATAATTCGCGTTTGTCGTCGCCCGTTAACGAATCGAAATATTAAAACGTAAAATGACGTCGATCGAAGCGTTCAGTTTTAGGTTTGTATCCGAGGAAATATTATAAATAGTATTTGCGCGAAAATTCGAACGGACGATTTTGGAAAAACGAAATAACCTTCGTTTACGCGTACGGCGTAAAGGTATAGAAACCTAGAGCTACGACGGCACAATGTGAACGCGCTAAATAAATGACGATTAATTAGTAACTCCGGCGTCGCGGATTATCCCTATTTATTTATCGCGTGATTTGCGCTTACGCGCGTTAGACTAATTATAATACGATAGCGTACGGTAAATTGAATTTAGCGTATACCGGACGAATAAAAAAATAAAACGAAATAGAGTACTTAGTAGCGTGTGTAATATTAATTAGGTAACAAAACGATATATTCAGTATTAGAGTTTGAATTCTAGTTTCTCCAGCAATTTAATGAATGTAGGAGGGTTTGTGAGACAGTCGATTCTGTGTCCTCGGTAGGCGTGGATAGGACATACAACAGCTACGATGGTTCGCTTGTCCGCTCCGCAGTCACATTCTGGTGAGGATCTCATGTCTCCCTCCCTCCCTCCCCCAAAATTTGCGCAAGCAATCTGCACATTTGCCACGCGAAGTTCTCGTATTCCATTAAGTGAACGCCACAGATTGCGCTGTCAGTCTAAATCCTCTGGGTATATGTCCGGGTGATATGGTTACTTAGGAGGTTGCCGTTCTTCACCGGAGCTGCCCCCGTGTTTTGTTTCCGGTTGATTATCGTATCGAAGTTTACGTTTATTAGATCCGTAGCTGGTTTTTGACGGGGGATTTTTAAACTTCAACCGTCCTTTGGTCGCATTATCAATAAAGTTATTAACGGGCGGTGCGTCGTCGCGTTTTATTTTCGAAAAGTCTTTAATCAAGGCGTTCGTTCTACAAAGTTGACGGGGAGGGGGGCAATCGCTGTTAACGTTGAGAGCCCGTGAGTGGGTGTCAATTTTATATTGTACCAGATATTAGTCACGTGGTGGTATTAAGTTGGGTGTCTACTTTTATCGTTATAAATTTCAAAAAACGATTAACAATCACGGCGTCTCTAGGAACGGTTATTAAAGAATTTCGTTCCACGGAAATGTCTTAATTTATATACGCGCTCGCTCGAACGAAAATTTAAACGCGTATTCGAAATAAACGTATTTAACGCGTGTCGTGGCATTTCGTTTAGCGTAATCAAATGTCTATTTCTAGTAACGAAAACTATCGGAAGAGAAGTAAAAATAAATATCGACGGTATCGTTACGATTCGTAAACGGCTCGCGGAATCACTTTTAATAGAGAATATTCGTCGAATCATTTTGATTATTATTCGTGAATAATTTTTAAAAAATCGTTATCACGAGACCATTATATATATATATATAAACGCGTTTTCTTTTGTGCGATATAAAAATTGAACTCTTCTTGAAAAAACGTTTCAGGCGTCGTAACTGAAAACTTCCAAAAGTTTAACAAAAAAATGCCGCGATACCTGTATAATGTTACGTATGAAAAAATTCCCCGATTTGGAAAACTCGTAAACATCAGACCAGGCGAAATAGGGAAAACGTTATTTTGAAACTGTTACGGTTTCTCGAGTCGATCGAAAAAATTATTATTACTCGGCCGGTGGCGTCCGTTGTCGATAAATTGGCCGAGCCAATACCGGCAGTTTTTCCATTTTACTCGTTTTGCGTGCGGACGCGGACGAAAACTTCCGGCCACTTTTAAACCGTTCCAAGTTTCGGGTGACGACATGGCACACTTAGGCTTCGGAGACGGTTCCGTGTGGTTGCGCGGGGGGGAATCGCTCGTCGACAAATTTTGGCGAACCCGGTAATCGATCCGTCAACGTCCGCGCTGGATCGAAGCACTCACGGCCAATCGGTTCTGCCGTTAAGAGCAAAACAGGCGCGTCCGAAATTCGGCGGCCACAATCGTTTCCTAATCGTCGTCGGCCGACCACTTTGAACGCGCGACACGAACTGAAAAACGTCGCGGACATAGCCGGGCAACAACGACGCAGTGTTCGCTGCTGTTGCTCACAAACCTCAATCTTGGCTGAGCCATTCCAAAATCGAAAAGTTCTTCCAATAACAATGGACACCCCGAACGAAGTTCTTGGTTTTTAACTAATCGCTAACGAACGAATACATAGTAAAATTATATTCGTTATCGACGTTATAAAAACGACGGCCTCGACAACGGCGAACGGTCTAATTTATAAATTGTCTCGTCTTCTTCGTCGCTATTCAAATAACCGCAAACTCGGTACGTAATACACTTTCAAACACGTTTTATATCCGATTAAAAATGGTCGCGTAAAATCTAATATCCGTTTTACGAGTAAAACTTTTAATTAAATAACGGCAATTAGATTTTACGATCGTTATTCAAATCGATACGAGCGAACGTTATTAAATATTTTCGCGGATACCGATTTTGTTAACGAACGTCCGAATATGTATAAAAACTGCGCGAAATAAATTACGGACGTCGATGGCTTTATTAAATACACGCCGTTAAACGCGGAAATATCCGATACTTTTTACTATACGACGATAGATTTGTCTACGAGGCGCGCGGTTTCCGGGCGACCGTAATCATTTTGAACGGAACGACAGGGACGTTTAGCGCCCGTGCGAAATCGTCCCTTATCCGGGTATCGAATTCGTATAAAACGCTCGTGTTTGATAACGGAAACGCGTTGGCACTCCGGGCCGAACACGGCGAACGGGTTTTTTCGGGCACAAGGACGAAATCTTCGGCGTACGGGCAATATAATAGGCGGTGACGGTGAAACTATAGGAAATCATCCGAAAGGGCCGTTGGTTCGGTGTTATCCGCAGTACGTACCGAACGGGCCGTTGTTGTAATGGCGTGGCCGCCGTTACGACGGCCGGCTATATAAATTGGCGATAATATCGAAATAAATTAAACGGCGGAAATTCCGAAACGAATTTAATCGCGAGACCCTTCGGGGAGGACGACCGAAATTATACAATACACGCCCGTCGCGTTCCGCAATACGTTCGTCTTTACTGCCACGTTGTTATACATATCGGTATACCGTTCGGGCGGTGTATATATAACTATTACGTAGGCGAGCTGTTCTACAACTTTGGCGCTTACTCGAGAATTTGTCGAGCGCGACTATTATTATGCGACGGCGCCTGTAAAACAACCGAACGTATTTATACGTCCATATTACTGTCACCCCCCGGCCAACGTATCGCGGTTACGATAAATTTCGTTCCGTTCGATATTTTTAAAACGAACGTTTGCCGCGCATCCGCCTATTTACGCAACGACCGTCCAAGTACTCCGCGATTATCGTATTTCGTATAATTTCGGTCTGTTTAAAACTGTTCGCCGTAGTCGCAGATTTGTCGAACTCTTTAGAAACGTTAAACGAACACAATACAGGAGAATCGGCGGCAAATTGACGCGCGGGCCATTCCACACACACACACACGGTTTACTTGCAAACAATTTTGTTCAGAAAATCGACGACCGATCGTTTTTAACGGAAACGCGTGAAATCGCGTCCTTTTCTTACGTACGTACGTATTCACGAAACGACCGTTTTCGTAGTTCGCGAACGACGTTCGAAAATAATACCGAAAAAATAATAATCGGGCGTTTCGCCGTGGGACACTCTGTACACAACGCCATCATAAGGCCCTTCGCCGCGATCCCAATTTTTATATTTTAACGACGGTTGTAGCGCGCGTACCTATAACGGATTTTGGAAACGACCAATCTCTACGGGACACCCGAAACGGCCCTTATAAATACGACGTATAAATTATGCACGATTACGATATCATCTGATGGCACGCGTCTGGGATTTGACGATCGTAATGTAAGCGTTTCGTTATGGATGCGGTGGCGCGGGTCGATCACGTTGATTCGAACGAGCGAGAGAGTACGTACAAAACCGGGACGCGGTTTTTTTTATTCTTTTGTCGCGACCCGGACAGCTCGCCAGGACGAAAACTGCGCGCGACGCGCCTAAAGGCGGTCGTTGTTCGGATTCTCGTAGTCCCGAACTGAAAGGTCAGAACGGTCTGCCGGCCGGTGTACGTCCGAAGAATTCGCGGACGGGCCTATATTTTCACTCGTGGGTCCGTTACACGAACCCAGACGACGCGAACCGCCGGCGCGCCGAAGTGGATTTCGGTCGTGTACGCTAATTACGATAACATTTACGGTGTGGCGCGCGCGCGGGGATAAATGCGAAGAGACGAACGGGGCCGATAAGCCGTTTGGCCATTGTTGTTGGATGGGAGGCGGCGGGAAAACCGAGCACGTCCCTAGGTCGGTGGCGGCGCTCTCCGGAGTGGCGACGGGGGTAATAAATCCAATAATATAAACGTCGCGGGGAATATTCCCTCCGGGACGAACGGCCGCGCGGCCAGGATAGTCGTCTCACCCGGCGGCCGGGTCGGATTTTTTTTCGATTTCCGTTTTTTTCGCAGTTGTATCGCGCGTAAGATTGTATCGGCCGTCTAGGCGAAACGCTGACGGGGGAAATATGTTCGCCCGTCCCGTTCGCAGCGTCTACGCCGACCCGTCTCGAATTTCCTCCGTTGTTTTATTGTGCACACGCGCGGCCGCGCATTGAGGCGAAATAACGCGAGTGACGGAAAACGACGTTGGCCCGAACCGAAAACGACTCCGGGAACGGCTGCGCGATAAAACCGCCACCGAAATTCCGGACGTTCCGTACCAATTTGCGACAAATGCCCGGCGCCTAATTTACGGCCGCCGGTCGTGGTTTGACGTTAAGTCGCGCCGGTAACACAGGATGAACGCTCGACGGTCTTCACAGTGGCGCCGCCGAAGGTTGTTTAAGTTAACGAACGGCCGTGCTGAAAAACTACGAACGTTAAATACTTTTCGTACGGCCGAGAAACGTCTATACCCGTCTATTAGGTTTTTTTTTTTCGTTCTATCGCCGAGACTTAAGAACGTCAAATCCGATTTTATCGCGACGACACGAACGACCCCTCTCCGCGCACCAAGTAGTAAAATCCTAGCTACACCGCTGCGTGTATATATATATATACGCACGTCTACTGGGGAAACGTCATTCCGTTACGTGCTTTGTTCGCGACAATTATTTTTAGTTATTTACGGCAGCGACTCGACGCTGTATTTAAATATCCGAAGGCGCCCCTACCGTCTATACTCGTCCATGGGCGGTAATCGTCTTGCACCGTCTCGGTAGTCGGCACGCGCACGCCCGAAACGGTTTTTTCGCGTCTTCGTTTTTTTTTTTTTGTTTCCTATCTTTTTTTCGGTAAATTGTTTTGTTCCGTTCCGCGCCGACGGACACGAGCGGAGGAACGTTGGGGGATTTATAGGGTCTGTTTCGGTTTTTTTTTCGCTTCGTCCGTTGTCCCTTTATTTTCTCGATCCAGACGGCCGCGGCGGCGCTTTTTTTAAATATTAGGCACGCGCGCGGATAGAAAGGGAACACTACCGCCAGTAGTAGTTTGTTCGAGCAATAATAACCGTTCGAACGCTAAGTAAATAGGTCACGTGAAACGGGGACGGTAAGTGGTCTGAAATATGAATCGAATTAACCAATAATGGGACGAAACTTGGGGTTGAATTTAATGAATTGCCGGAGAGTACTCCGGGGAAATAGCGTCGAGAACAACGACGGCGCAATTTCTGAATTCGTTTTTTTTCAAGCGCTCGTAAAAGAGCCTTTTAATTTGCGTTTAATCGCTCGTTAAAAATAATCGACGCGTAATACGTATATATGTATATCGCGGCGATGTTTGGCTCATATATATTACCGGCTACTATTACGCCGAAACCTCCGGTGCACAAGGCGCGTTAACTAATCCGTCGCGACCGTTCCTAATAATGAAAACAACGTCGCGATATCGGTAAGTAGTGCCCGCCCCCGGAAAAACGGCCGACCGTTTCGTATCGCGCGAGTTCGAACCCGGTTTTTTATCATACCGGAACGTTCATCGCGCGGTCGGTCGTCGTTACCGTAACGTTAATAACGCGATTGCGGTCGACGAACGAGTAACCGTTTAACGCCGCGGCCACGACAAATTCGCCTACCGAAATACACGTACGCCCGTATTATTTACTACGTTTGAACGAACCGCTATCGACGTAACGAAACGCCGAATAGCACGCGTAGAATCGACTAAAGGCGGCCGCGCACCAAAAAAGCAAAACTGCTTAAAGCGGACTTAGGCGGCTTTATTATGACTAATTAAAAATACAACGCGCGTAATTCAGTGAAAACCCGCACACTGATAAGTCATAGACGACACAAATCGTTTTTGCTCTTCAGTCGATTCTAGTCATGACTAATCGTGTTTCATAAAACACGCTCTATTCCGTCAGTCAAAACAAAACAATTTTATCAGTAAAAACTAGTTGGATACCGTATTCTTTGCAAAATGGTCGTTCGTAATTATTATATTATAATACCGTTTTTATATATTAATATTTTAATTAATATACCAATATTTTTACATAAATATATATTTTTTATACATCGTACATTGTGTATCTATATGAAGGTTTGATACTCTTTCTGAAGTTGGTATCAGCTTTTTGAATTTCTTCAGAAATTATATTCAAAATATAATCGAATGTTTCCGGACTTACTCTCGTAAAATTTTTCAATTTTAGCTCGTCATTACGTCATTCGCGTAAAAAACGTTTAATAAAATTATTCGTCGTACGTTTCTTACCGAAAGGACGAACCCATATTCTTTTTTGTTTTCGATATCTGACAACAAAGACCACAAAATAGGGACAACAACTTCTTCTTCGTCGGAAAACATGTTGGTGACTAAATACGATAACGCAGTTTTGCTTTTTTTTTGTGCGCGGTCGGCCTAAAACAAATTGTTTTTAGTTGACTAAAACAAAAATGACTAACGACGACTAACACAGTTTTGCTGTTTTGGTGTGCGGCCGGCCTAAAGTCGCGAGTTATAACGCGTATTACCGCGACCGCGTTCGGAACACGTTCTTTCCGTCGTCGTCGTTAGGGTACACTCGGTGATTTTATTACGAAATAATTCGCCGGGAGTTTTGTCAAAACGTTTCGTCAGACGCGCAATGGACGAACGTATACGTCGGTCGGAGTTCTAAGTGAACCAGACGAACTTACCGGCCAATCTAATTATTACGAAACGCCGGGCGACCCGTATTTTACGATACCGTAGACGGACCGAAAGCGGTAACGAATAACCGTGTTGGCCGGACTCGTACGACAATAAGTATCGATTATACGCCGATCGATACGCGGGAACAACAATCGGCCTCCAGTCACGAGCCCGTCGTTTTATGTTTATTGGCCGCGCGTCGTCCGTTAAACGTCCCGCGCGCGCACCGTCAATATTAAACGACGTGACCGCGCTCGTGTCCGATTACTTTCCGGCGTCGGAGACGACTCGGGCACGTAATTCCGCCGTCAGCTACAGTCGCCGGGCGTTCGAACAAGTTCCCGGTACGCATTATCCGTCGTACGGGCCGAAATTCTCCCTAGTCCCGGCCGACGTCGGTCGCGCGCGTCGTGACCCTCGGGGACCGAACCTCCGGCGTCCGTGTTTTCGTGCCGTCTCCCGCCTACGCGTCCCGTTCGGGCGCGCGCGAAAAAACCGTCCGTCACCAATAACGACGATAAATAGTCGACCAAAAACGAACAATCACGTCCCTCCGGTGGTCGGTTTTACCGTCGCGTTACCGGCAACGTGTAGGCGTACAAAACGCGATCGCGTATCTAACCCTTCGTCCTTCTTCTCCGCCCTTACACTTGCCGTTGTTCCAAACAATCGACGCGTACGTACGTACGAACACGATAATATCGCCGCCGTGACGTTACAAACGCCATGTATATTATCCGTTATTGTATCACTGTAGTCGGTTTACACACCGGTCCGCTAATGCGGTTTATGTACGCCGTATCGGTACGCGAGCCCGCCGCGAATAATTTAACCGAACGCGATATTTATTATGCCCAACGCCAAATGTACGTACGCGCGTAACCACGACGGCGTTGTATCGTACGATGTTGAAACTAACCGAACAAAGTTGTACCGTAAAAACGCGTTTCGAACCGACCGTATATATGTGTGTGTGTGTACATGGCCCGTACGTTGTCGTCGTCGCGCGCGTACTTTTAATTCGTAAAATTGTATCCAACTCCGTTCGGCCGGCCGCCGTGTCGCTGCATTACGCCAATGTAACCCCGTTAAACCGTACGTTTACGAAACACTTTTTTCGAAAAAAAAAAAACGCCGCCGACGATTCGCCCAATTTCGGACAGCGTGTACTCGTGTCCAACGACGTAACGAAATTGGATTCGTTTCGTTCGTTTCAGACAACTAGCGCGGCACAGACGACAAGTACCACGGGAAAACGATCGCACGGGGGCGTATACTATTATTACGGTGTTGCGTACTATTTTCGTTGTTCGTTTCTTCGCGAAACACCAAAAAAAAAAAACATATTGCCGAAATAAAACGTAAAGTAGTGCGCGCTTTTTATTATTAGTACACCGAAAACGACGTAAGCGTATTAACGCAAATTCGCGTCTCTCGCGCGTCGAAAACCAATCCGGGGATTTGCCAGACGAACCGAATTCTTTCGAGTGAAAGATTGTGAAAACAATCGTTTACGCGAGGTTCGGGAATTCGAAAGTTGCCGGGCACGTCACAACGGTGACCGTATCCGATAGAAGCGTCCGGCGATTGTTTGAAATTCGATTAACCATATTCGGTGGGGGGGGAGGAAAATTGTATTACGTTTTACTTTACGTTCTATAGCAAACCGATACAGATAATGGCGTACGTTACACGTGTACCTACTAATAATCATACACGTGTTGGTGATAGGGTACTCGACACTCTGATATCGTAAAAATGTGCCGGATAATCGAATAAAAAAAATCATCCTATACGTCGGAACGCGAAATTATATTTGACGAACGTATTATCACAGAATAGATTAATCATAATGGACACTGATAATGAATTATGTGAGAAGTATAGGTAAATCTGATAAACGAATTCGCCACCTTTCTGGAGGAAAATCTGTATAACCGTACCCACAAAAAATATGTTTTCGTAAATAAGTAAATTATTGGTAAATCAATTTTCGATTTAATAATTCGCTTACCCTAATAAGTATCACGGAATAGAATAAATTTAAAAGGTTGACCGTTAAAACGTAAAATCACAGAATAGATAACCGATAAATACCGAAACAATATTATCGCAGAATATCATTGATAACATTTAAGAGTGTCCAGAGCCTGGTATTATGTTCACGGGCTCTAAAAGCGTAGAAACGTATTAGATGATTAGCGTACACAGTCCACAAAGTCTACGTTTTTACCGGCGAGAACCTAATCGATATTATCGCAATATCTCTAGCGTTTTCGACCGCCTTTTTAAACACGATCATTTCGGAACGTAGCCACTTAACCGGCGTCACGTTTTTACGAAGTTATTATTATTCGGCTGTCGATTTATTGTCCCGTCTGCCGGCAAAACGTTAGTTAGAATTTCGGAATTAGTTCCGTCGCTTCGATTTTCGTCACGATTTCGGCATTTTCGACGGTGCCGTCGGATTAAAGCCATTGCGATGTACGGCAGCTTTTTCATCGTATTTCACGATTCATTGGCTACACTATTTACTCGTACAAATATCAGCGTACCGTTCAACGGGCGTAATCACTTTTCGTTTAATTAATAAACGTCGATTATGGGTACGCCCGAATAAAATCGCGTAATTATATTCCGCCCGTCTTTGAAAACCATTAATACGACGCGATCGTTTCAGCCGTTTCCGTTGTTTATAAAAGCTTATCGCCTTTATTGTCGTGTATACATTTTAATTCGCCGTACATATTACTATAAATACCGCGCCGCCGTAATTTAACGCTCGAAAAAATAACGAAATAATCGTTTCCACTCGCGCCATCGTCCTCGAAACGAATTGTTTTCCCGTCTAAAAATAACGTCTCGTTAAACGGCCTCGAGGTCTTTCGTGCGGCCACTCTAAATTTACACGTCACAAGCCTCGGCGACCCGTCCGTCCCCGATATACCGATGACTAATAAGGGTTCGTTAAAATAAAATGTACTTCAGGGACGCGATTTCGTCGTTGTATATTTCTTTGGTTTTTTTTTTTTTAGTAAAATAACGGTATCGGACGGAAAATGAAATTTCGATATTTTCGCCTAACCGGTCTGGTTGTGTCGCCAACGGATTGTTATAACGATGTTCAGAGGACCTTTGTTTGGAAAGTTTCCAGTGACTTCATCGGGAAAAATCGGCGCGACAATAAAGCTACACATAGCCGACCAATTCGGTGTCTTTTTACAGCGCGTCCGTTGCACGACAAATATTCGACGCGAATTAGTCTCCGTATATAATTGTCGGCGTCCGGGAGCGCCGTCGAACAAAACGTTCCGCGTCTAAAGGCGTACTCGCTCGTTAAGCTATTACAAATTTCGTCGTACGGAACGCGACGTAATTGTAGGAAGTTTTTTTTTTGTCGCCGTAATAAACGTCGTGATTAAAACGGGCCCGTTTCGTCGAAATCGGTAGTAGTAAACGCGTCTTTATCGCGCGAATTAACTACGAAATAAGTACTTTTATCGTACAAAACAATATCCAATCACTGTCGAACGCTTAAACGTCGAGTCGAACTGTTTGTTTGCTCGTTTGTTTTCGAGTTTAATTTCTCTTTGACGTTAATATTTCGGATCGTTTATAGGTTAGGTATACATACATATATATGTTTAACGCGCGTGTACGTCATACATAATTATTAAATCGAGCGAGAAAATGTTTGGTTCAGTGATCGGACAAATTGGAAATTACCGTTATCGATTATCGAGTAAAACGCTTTTTTATAAGGCGTTAAAAACTAAACGAAGCGGCGTTTTTCCTTAAGCCTATCGTTACGGTTGTCGTTAGTACTATTGGACTCGGCCCCGAAATTCCGCGATTAGCGAATTTCGCCCGCGGGAAGGGATTTCGTCGTCGAGGGAGACGGATAAATGGAAAAAACACGCGAACATAGCGAACGCCGGGGCGGAGAAACGCCGGTGGCTTATGTATGGACGCCGCGAAACGAGCGACGTAAATTCTCTTTTAAGTTAACCAGACGGACGACAACGCGCGACGTTAACTCCCGGGCGTAGTTCGGTGTAGCGTGTGCTCGGCCAGCGATCGCGTAACTTCGGTAATTGTATTTAATTAAACGCCGGCGAATTTACCGAGACGGTGGCCCGTTTGATTGTACGACGTAATTGCGGGCGTTTAATCTCTCGAACGTATTCGCGCGCAATTTTCCCGGTGTTTACGAATTTCCTCGGGGCCGTAATAAAAACGTACGAAAGCGGTGTACGTAGCGTTCGTACACTAAATTTAAGTTAGCGCCGAATCCGTTCCGCGGACAAACGCCACGAGTATCGCGCGAGATTCGCCGGCCGATACGGGTGGTATTCGTCTAAAATTGCGCGTCAACGTCCCCGAAATCGAATCGCCGAACGTCCCTTTTCGCCCTCTCGTTCGCTTCAACTATTTCGTCGTTTTCGGCGCTTGTTCGAATACACAAACACACGCTATCGTTTACCGTACGGGGATGCCTGCGCGTTGCCAACGCGTGTACGAGCGCGCGCGTATTAATTACGTCTAAATAACGAGCCCGCGGTGGTCTTTCCGGTTCGTGCCGTCGATTAGCGCGCGCTCCTGTGAATGACAATGTTTCTCCGGCGCCGTCGTCGGCCCGTGGACGCGGTAGACCTTAAACCGTCTGGACCGGTGGCCGGGGGCGGCGGGGGAGGGAAGGGAATAAGGGAAAGGAATAAAATATTATCGCGCTTACCTAACCCGCCGAACGGTATTACACTAATGCGACACCCTCACGCCCCCGCGCGTTGTGGTCGCAAAATCGGCGTACCGTCGACGGCGGGACGGTCGTCCGCGGAACCGTCGCGGTCGGTGGATGTGAGGTAGGTCGTCGATCCGGCGCGCGTAATCCGCGGCGACTCGAGCGTTCCGCGTTACGATACGCCGAGACAACCGCGACGGGAGCCGATTTTTGTTCCGTACGCCGGCCGTTTCGCTTCGACCTTTGTCCACGCGCGAGAATTTCTACGGCGAGCGCGCACGACGCGTACATACATATATATATATACACGCGTGCGTGGTTGTATTTATGAACTGGCGAACGACCGGATATGTGCGTGTGTGTGTGTGTGTGTATGGGGAGGAGAGGTAGAAATATTTACGCGCGAATAACGTACACGTCCGTTATAATAGCAACGAAACCCTGTAAGTCCGTCCGCGGCGGAGGATGGTGGAAAATACGAGCGTGTGCCTCGCGTATATAGCTGAACGTAAAGAAAAACGTTGATATCAGTTAAATATATATATATATATTGCGTACGTGTGTGTTTCGAGTGCAAATCATACCGGAAGACTTACGATCGTAACGTGTGCCGAAATATTCCGCCACCTCCTCCGGTACTCTCTTTCTCCGTGTACGTTATTATTATTATTATTATTGCGTATAAAATATATAATATATTATAATGTAAGGACGTCACCGTGACGCGCCGTAACATTAATAACGATCGAGGGGGCGAACGCGCGTAAAATATATAATATACGACTATACACGAATCTCTTTTGTATATGCATACACACACACACATATACACACACATATATACACACACATATACACACACACATATACACACACATATATACACACACACATATACACACACATATATACACACACACACATATACACACACACATATACACACACACATATACACACACACATATATACACACACACATATATACACACACACACATATACACACACATATATACACATACATATACACACACACATACACACACACACATATACACACACATATATACACATACATATACACACACACATATACACACACACATATACACACACACATATACACACACATATATACACACACACATATATACACACACACATATATACACACACACACATATATATACACACGCACGCACATACGCGATATTTTCGTTTCGTTACCGTTTTTAATATTTATCGTCTATCGACGTCGTCGATTTTAAACATTATAAGTACGTATTCTCATCGTGCATCGTTACGCGCATAATAACCTTTTAAAATCGGTCCTTAGCAATCGTTATGTAAGGACGCCTAACGAAACTACTGTAGTCTGTGTGTGTGTTTCGGATATATACGTTGAATCATTTTTAAGAAAACACTATTCTTTTATGACGTGTGCGCGTATATTTTTTTCCCGCTTAAGCCTGTTTTAAATTCAATTACGTTTTGACTTTAAAAAATTATTATAGAATTTTTAGACAGAATAAATTGCCCATTACTTTCGTTGAAACCTTAAAGTATATAAACAACCTAGATTTGTTAGACAGAAAGCTTTCGAGATTTATTAAAGGATTTAGACGTTATTTTGTTTTTTAAGCCGCCGCGGTAGTTTAAATCCGAATGTCTTGGATACTTTTAGCTTAAGTACCTATCCCGAGGAACTGTAGTTTTGAAGAACCGAAATAATTCTATATAATGATTCGTGCCGTAATTATGATGTATAATCGTTATTTCGAATTAATTTTGGCACATAGCGTTTAGCGAATAAAAAATAACAATTTCCCTTCGCGTAATTAACGCGGCAGAACTAATTAAATATTAATCGCGCGCGCTTCATTTATTAAACACGAACGCGTAATTCTTAATATTTGAAAATCTGAAGTCCGTATGAAATAACCATTAGCTATTTACGAAACGTCGCGTAAATCACGTTACGTTTTCGAAACGAACCGCGTCCGCGCGGTTGCGATTATTGTCCGATACGCGTCGATGGAAAACGCGCTCGAACACGAAATTTAAATATTCCAAAATTATTCACGCAAATAACGCGTAATATACGGTAGTTTTAGGGCGTTATTTTCGCCCCGACGTCCGAGAATTGGCGATTCGTTTTTATTACTTCGAACACGAACCTAATGCTCTTTGGATTTTGAGCGGCGGCTAATATCGAACGGGTCCTCTCGCGGTGCACGAAAACAAAAATCGTCGGTGTTTCGAGTCCCTCGGATATTAGGATTTGCGAATGTTTAAGGTAACCATCCGGCGTAATTGGCCTACGTCGATCTCAATATGTCGATATCGCAAGGTTATTTACATAAATAGGTTTGGTGTATCGTCGCCGGTAACGGATAGAAAGAAAAATGATCGAAGCCAAGTTACGTTCGTAAAAACGACCGTAATTTTTATTGTTTAAATTTTACGCCCTCCAACTCGACGGTTTCGTCTTTTTGAAATTCGTTGTAAAATATTTGAAAATACGCGCGTTCGTCGCCACGATATTCATTTTCGATACGTTTCATCGTCGCTACAATTTTCGCGTGTTTTTTTGGAAATTATTACCGTTACAAATTATGGAAATATCACATATACCCGCGGTAGTCTTTTAATTTATTCGTTTCAAAAATAAATTATGGGCGGAAGTAAAAGAAAAAGACGTCCTTTATTCGTAAAAGAAAAATCACCGTAAATAATAAACGAACGCGTACTATTTATAAATAATAGAACTTAAAAATGTCATATGTAAAAATCGATATTCCAGTTCACGAAATACGCCGATAAAAAAAATATATACGCATTATGAACTATAGTCGCGACCTATAAATTATTTTAGAAATCGTACTTTCGTTAACGGATAAAGTTTTGACGAGACAATTAGTATTGTCTTATTAACCGTACAAAGTACGTACCGCGTCTGCGTAACGCGTTATTATTGAACATTTTGAACGTCGAGAAGAGTCTTCAATTGCGACTTCGACACGGGAACCCTTGGCGTTTATTTAGTGCGCCGGTTATTTAAATCACGGTGGCAATTAGAGCACCGCTTTTCCGTGAACTTATATACACGTCACGGAGAATCTCGACATTTTACGAAAATTATCGCCGTATTGATTCCTCGGCGCAATTAAAAACAGAAACGTCGTTTTCGAGAACGCTTAAACGGATCGTTCCTTTATGAAAACAATACGCTGAAAAGGCTACCATAATAATCGTGCGTACTGATACACAATTATCTATTATATATTCGTACGTCCCAACGTCTATAGGTGTAGCCGCGTGTAAATAATTAATTCAATAAGCGTTTACTTACACTTGTAAAGCAAACGAACCTAATTAAATTGTTCTATTTGCGTTTCATTAACGCGATAACGACGCGACAATTTAAATATCGATTTGGCGGTGGTAAATGTGTTCGTTTGATTCTCGTGTTTGCGCGAAATTACTCGAATCAAACGTTCGTTTAAATATTTCGAAGACCGCGGTCGGAGTGGCGCGGATTTGTTTTTGACATCCGCCGAGATTAATCGAACGAAAACGGAGTGGAAGCCCATTCCAAAGTTTCGTTTGCTTAAAAAGACGAACGTGAAATCGCTAACATTCGACAATTTCCGATTAACGTGAAGTTAAAACGTACGCGGTCAACACGCACGGGCGTATTTAACGAAAACACGGAGCGACGGTACACACGCGTAAATTAACCTATTTATAACATTGATTGAAACGAACAGTTTCGGCTTCCTTGACGTCGGCGAATCGCTAAATTATAACGTAAAGTATAATTTCCACAAACGATTTTACAACGAGACGGGCGGAGATAGAAACGCGACGGTCGGGTTATATTGTACGAGCGAGCGCGTTCGTCGGTTTTCTATTCGACTGTTTGCGCGGTAGGAACGCGTAACACAAACCATCCGTTTAAAAGGAACCGGCGATTTTCGGCGCGAAATGTAAACATTATCCGCTTTGGTCCGCCGGTCCAAGTTTTCGACCAAACGAGCAGTCCATTTGTGTCGCGGTGGGGAAGGCGTAAAACGACAAAACGTCGCGAAACGAAATTCGACGTCGTCGCGTGCGTTTCTTATATTATTGACGAACCACTCACACACTCACACACACATACACACGTCGTACTCGCGCGCGCACTCTCGTAAACCGCCACCAGTGTCCCCGACATATTGTTATTCTCGTGTCTGATTGATGGCGCCTCGTTTATATCAATATACATACGTGTAACGAAATGTATATCGATAACGTCGGGCCAGACGCCTTCTGACTTCGTTAGACAGCACTCGGATCATCTACACGAATGTCGCGTCGACGCGCCCGTCAAAACAGAGACGAGAGACACGGGGGGGGGGAGAAAAAGAGAGAGAAAGAGAGCGGTCGGCACGAATCATCGACGTCGTCGTCGGGTTCGCGTGACGATAGAACTCGAATTACCGTATTCAATTCCGTACGCGCCCGATTCGTTATTCGTTTCGGACGCGCGTGAGCCGCCGGAGTTAGTTTCGATTATTATAGCGGCGGTATAGTATGTATAGGTTCTCGTGGAAGTATCGCGCGTATATCCGCACCGACTGGCGTCCCGTGCACGCGAAACGGCGTCAACGTGACGGCGACAAATCGACCGGCGGCGGCGACGACGACCCATAGTTCGACGGACCGCGAATAAAGTGTCGCGGACTCCTCTCCGACAATTTGACAAAGGGAAAAATTCGTTCGGGCCGTTTGCCGCGGACGAGAATCGGAAATCGACGTCGGCGGTGACGCCATTATATCGTATTTTGTCGCGCGGATGAGACGTAATTTGACACGTGTCGTTTGTTCGTCCGTTTTGTACGCGATAAGACGCCCGTACGAAAAAAATGTAATGCGCGGACACGTTTTCAGAAAGTAAAACGCGCGAGAACGAAAAATTATCGCTAAAAAGTTACGTAAGAACGTCGTTACTACGACGCGACAAGCTTAATGGGTTTTTACGGTTGTTAGTTTGAAACAATAAAACCGTTATTAATTTCGCGAACTGCCCTAATACGGACGTTAATAATATCGGCGACCTACATTTACGTTATTCACAAAAAAACTATGGACGATTATCAAGCCTGACGTTTACAAGGTGGAAATAAAAATCGAAAGTTTTTACGTCAATAAATTACGAACGGGTGTTTAATTTTCGCACGGTTATTGGGAATCGAAAAATTAATAAGTACTTTACGTGCGACGTGAATTAATATGACGGGAGAATTCAATGTCGCTGAGAACAAAATAGAAAAAACCTCGTCGACCATATGTCCGTAATAATATGTCTTCTACTGCCGATAATTATTTCTATATATTCGGTTATAAACCGTTAAACTGACACCGGTTAAACTTTTGGAAATATTAAACGGACATATATTAAAATTCGGAAACACCCTAGTCCGGAATTACGAGACCGTAAAAAAAGAAAATTGTCGACGTTAAAAAGGTATTTATCGGAAGGTTAATTCGGGAGAAAAACGTTACCATAATTTGAGCCCTTTCGTTCGCATTCGGATACGGTCGGGACGCGATATTATATATTTATTCCGTTTTTGTCCGGACCAATTCGGGAGAGCGGACGATAGGACGTCGGTGAAAAAAAAACGCGTTATTAATATTATTCGGTTCCTTCGCCGTCGCCACCGCCGCCGTCGACGTAGTCGGAACAAACGTAATTCTTTACTACGAAAAATACAAAAAAAAACGTCGCAAAATAAGAATTAACAATTTAAATTCGGTTCTTTTGTTCTAGTTCGGAGGACGGCCGCCCCGGTCGTCGTTGCTCGGGAAGCTATTAATTAAACGCGACCGAGAAAACAAACTGCACGCCATCTCTTTACGACGACGTAACAAGAATAAGTAACGCGTAAAATAAAGCGAACGAACCGAAATAATAATGATAATATAAAAACGTTCTGACGAGGCTAATGTTTTGTATGCGCGATCACGGTCTGGAGCTGTCCGAATATCTCTTGTCGCTGGTACACGACTTCGTTCATGCAGAACCTGGTCAACAGCCACGGGCATTCGTACTTGATGTTTTCCACGATTCTGGTGCCGTTAGAAAGGTCCAAGAATATCATTTCCGACGTGGTGTACACTGCAACACGGAATACGTAATTCAACTGTTTAAACTATCTGGACCCGAGTACGTACACGCATGAGGTACGCTCCGATCGACCCGTCACATTCCTATTGTATCCAGGAGAGGGGGAGGGGTAAACATTTACAAAATGCGTAAATCGGTGACGGTAGAAAGGTAGGAATAACCGCGATATACTTCGCAACGCACCGAATACGCCCACGACGCGTTCAACAGAAACGATCACAAAGGCGTTTCACTTTATTTACAGCGTGATTTTTGTTCGGTTACGCTATAGCGGATCATTTTTACGAGATTAGCGTGTAAATCCGTAAAATAACGGACGAAGATGACGAAACGCAATAATTCGAATCGTTGGACAGTATCGTATTTATGTATCACTAAACGGAATAATATTTAGCGTACGACGAGTATATATATATATATATATACAATTGCATAACCGGGTTTTTATTTCAGAAAAACGACAGCGAGTCGATTGAAACAACAAAATCGAATATGGCAACTTATACATGCTACCGGAATTTATACTTTCGTAAAACGAGAAAAAACGAGGAATCGTATTTCAGGGATAAGACGTGCAGAAAAAATCCTCGATAATCCGCCGGTACGGTCGTTGAACGAATTTTCAACTTTCGGTTTCGACGCGTTTTCTGCCACAAGTAATACACACTTGTCGGGCCAATAACGAATAT